>BJBW01000778.1:0-11218 GCA_004320125.1 Scolopax mira | reverse complement strand
GCAGCACTAAGGCTGTAACAACCTAGGGCAGTAAAGGGTAAAGCCCAAATGTAAAAGGGATGGCTGTCCCAGCATGGGCAGATGATTCCAAGCAGCTGTCCAAACTAGGCTAGTGGCTGCAGAAAAGCCCAGGATGAGGTTGGGAGCAGTCACTTGAACCTCTATTGGCCACTCTTTCCCATGAGAGCACATGTCCCAAAATCACATGTGCCTAAAGGAGCAGCACAAAGTCCTAGCAGTAGCCTCAGCACCTACTGAAATAGCAACAGCCTTGACAAGTCTCACAGATAAAGGAAGTTCATTTGACTCCCCATCCCAGGCAGAAACACAACAAAGTAGTAAACAGTGAGGGGCACAGTGATCATCTCCATCTGTATGGTACATCAAAACTGTATTTAGAGGCAAGGATCTGTCTGTGAGTATATGACTACTACCAAGCTCTTTTTAGCTGCAACTATGTTCTGAAGACTGATTTGTCTCTTACGTTTTCATTTGATGTACAGCGGAGACAGAAACTTTTCAGAAATAAGCCCTTTCTCCCTTTAGCCATTAACATTTCTCGTTACCTTTTGATTGAAAAGATTTGCAATCGTGAAAACGAGTGCTCACGTGTTAGAAACAAGTGATGCCACTAAATTTTTACAAAAGAGACCAGAAAGAGACGTTGGTGTGATTCCTATGTAACTACGCTTTCCTTATGAAGGCGTGTTTCCAAGATGAAAGAAGTAACTGTTATTGTAAAGTACTCTCCATTTTGGATCCAGAAAATACAGGAAGCCGAGCAGTCTCTTTGTTCATCCAGCTACTGCTGCTGCTGGAGACAAAGCAAGTCATGCATCTGCATAGTCTTATGTTGATTTTGCTTTTCTTAGACAAAAGCTTTTCTAAGGGGTGGGGTCGGTCAACAAGAATGGAGGAAAAAGGATTTGCAGTTACAGCTGTACTGCCTTCTGCGTGCCCTTGGTCAGCTTTCATCTATTTCATTGCTGTGTACATTAGGCTATGGCGAAATCAGCCCAAGGAATGAGGGAAGGAAACCTCAGAATAATGCTGGCATCCTGGGAGAAACATTGCCCATGGGGCAGCAAAGACCCCCTGGTCCGATGCACCATCCAGCCTCTCCAACTGAAGCATCTTGGGTGCTAGTTAAACACAAAAGAGATGTTGATGGCTATTCCCCCACCCTTCTATTTTTTATGAAATTTCATATGGAAAATCAGAAAGCTGTTGACCAGCTCTATGACTGGAGGAAATATTTCTGAAAATGTGGCCAAAGGGTTCTTTTCTTTGTTAATTTTTAAGAGTTCAAAGACTATGCGAGACTTTAACCTATGATAAATTTCTGTTAATTCTAAGGAAACCCAGGTTTAAAATTTTCTGCAAGAAAATTTGAGAAAGGTGAGTAGATTTGGTGGCAATTTGAGAAAGCAAGTGAGTAGATCTCACTTACTCAGACCGGTCATATATTAGAGAGGTATCTATTTTTCCTAAATTTCAGCATTTTTTACATCAGCTTGAAAGATAATAGTGGAACGCATTGCACAAATCACATCATATTTACTTTAAATATAGCTTTAGTGTCTTCTAAGAGAAAAGGATTTTACCCTCCTGGATTTTGCTGTGTTTCACATCAATTCAGGGTCATAATATCACAGGTAATTGTCATGGGTGAAATCTTCAGCATCTGGAAATCAGCATGGTTTAGCAGAACGCAGTACTAGAGATGAGCCCTTGACATCACATACTCTTTCCTTCTTTGGGGTCTGTTTGTGCTAAAAGGTGCAGTGGCTATATATGTTATGTAGTAGGGGGAAAAAAAAAAAAAGAAAGCTAAAAGAGGAATGAGGCAAGTTAATTGCACGACAGGAAAAGACAGGAGAGTCCCATGGAAGCAGAAGCAATGCAATCCTGTCCCTGAGCTCACTGACCTGAGTCCGGAGAGATGTGTTAACAGCACACACCGCAGCCCCAGGCAGAAAAATGTGATGTGCTTGACAAAACTGTGGCATGACTAAAGACAGAGCATGTGAATTGTATTTATGTACTAGTCTCTGAAGTGGAGAGCATATTGTCAAGCAGCCTCAGGGAGCTGTATCATGTGCAGCTCCGTGTGCAGCACGGTAGGGCTGTATCCCATTAAGATGCTAGTAACGGAATATATTAAATATCCTCTTGGAGGCTAAGGGTCCGATCCTCCTGCACTGAAATCAATACAATTTTTGCAATTTATTTTTAATGGGAAGAGAACCAAACCCTTTCAGCTGGTACTCATCTGAGGGATTCGCATGCATACACAGCAATCAGTAAGAGTAGCAGAGAGCAGTGTGGGGTGCACTCCCCAAAATGCTCTTCCGTAGGCAGGGGGTAGACTTGAGTGGTGTACGGGGACAGACCTACGACTGCTCTGCCAGTACCCTGCCCAAAAGCCAAGTGATCCATTCAATGAGCCAAAGCTATGAAATGCTGTTTCCGAGAAACTAAATGAGCCCAGAGCAGAGAAATTTGTTTTCTGAGTGTAATATACACCTAGATGTACCCTAAAAGACAGTAGCATTTTGTAGTCTGCTGTCACAAAAGCCATAACCTTCTGTCTTCTTTCCTTCCCACCACAACTTTTTTCTTTCCCCCCACCCTTTTTTTTTTGTGTCTTTAATTCAGCTTCATAGCTCACCTCCAGCTAAATAGATTGTGTGTATGATTTTTTTTTTCCAGATGTCTCAGGAAACATACGGAACCAGCTAAATAATCAGAGATTTAGTACACCAGCTCTCTGCTCTGCTTCTTGGGGAGAACAGGATGGGTCCCTTTCTGCCTTCCTCTGGGTAAACAAAGAAGACTCTCTGATGATGTTGATGGAGCTAAAGGTAAACCACCAAAAATCAAGAGTCATCCACAGAGGGATCCTGGACAAAATATATGGGGCAGTTTCTGCCCCATACATGTAAAAGCAACCATTCTGCTCCACAGCAAGAGCCAGTTGTTGGTTTACATAGAAGTTTTCCTTTAAGCACAATTGCTAGATGAACATCTCCAGCTCTATATAGCTAAACCAGGATACATTTCACGTGCAGGCCTCAGGAGCAGATTTTAGGTGACTGTTTGCTGATGTTATTCTCTTAACCATCCATCATTCCGCACACCCTAACAGTAGCCCACGAAGGAGAGGCCACTTTTTGATTTTCATTGCCCAGGTAGGCAATCTGCATCTACTTGGAAAGAGACAATTTGAGCTTTACATGAAATGCTGTGCAGCAGTAGCGGGTTCTTCTTCCCACCAAGAAATCAGTTACTTCACAATGACTCTGAGCCAGTTGTCTGAAGCAGAGAACTAAACCAAAATACCATACCTCACACTGGTTTTTCTCTTGTCTGTGTTGTAGAGACCTAACAGCAGTTTTCTTAACAGCTGAATGTGCTACACTCTCAAGAGCTTTATGAACAGGACCCTGGCCTTGAACCCCTGCAGGGATGGGGCAGCCACAGCTTCTCTGGGCAACCTGGTGCCAGTGTCTCACCACCCTCACAATAAAGAATTTCTTTCTGGTATCTAATCTAAATCTCCCCTCTTCCAATTTAAAACTGTTACCCCTTGTCCTGTCACTGCACTTCCTGACAAAGAGTCCGTCCCCAGCTCTCCTGTAGCTCCCTTCAGATATTGGAAGGCTGCTCTAAGGTCTCCCCAGAGCCTTCTCTTCTCCAGGCTGAACAACCCCGCTGTCTCAGGCTGTTTTCACAGAAGAGGTGCTCCAGTCTTCTGATCATCTCCGTGGCCCTTGAAAGGTGCATCTTATATGGAACTGCCTGCTTCACACACAATTGTATACGAATAGGATGTACAAACAGCTCATCTGAAGTGCAGGTTCTCTTACCCTCTCACCATTGACACTTCTGCTGCTGGTAAGGGTAGGGAGGTCAGGTAGAGCTTAGGACCTGGCTCAGGAGAACTGACTCGGAGCAGAACCTGGCTGAGCACGGTGTGAAAGGACTGCAACTCCTCACAGCCCACCTCCAGACCTGCTCAGAGCTGTTGCTGGCTAGCAGCATCTCCTAACCATTTCTGGTCTGGCTCCTCAGTCCTTGCAAAGCTGTGCATTTCTGCTGTGGAAGGACAGTGAACACACCTCGTTCTCCCACAGCCAGCTCCATAGCCTTGGAGCTGCACTGCAAGGTCTCAGACAGGATTGCACCACTGTGACTAGATCCCTTGGTTTTATTGACATCCATACTTTTGGGATACTTTCTGAGAGTTGGACATATATTCTGTTATTCAAGCAGGCTAAAAACCTATACCATGATAGAGAGATCACGGGCAGAAATGCAGCCTACAGGGTTTTCAAAGTTTTGAACTTTCATCTGCGAAATGCAATCCCCAGAACTTGGAACCAGAATTGTCACTGATTTAGCAAGACTGCTAAAAACCAAAAAACCACTGAATTGAACAAAAAAATCATTCAAAGAGAGTGGCTGACCTGAGAGCCTGCTGTGTCGTGGGAAGTCATTCAAGAATCCAAATGACAACACCAGGAAGGGATCACGTACAAACAAACATTGACCCAAAACATGGAGAAATGCCCTGGATTCAGCAACAGAGCAGGGTGACAAGGCCTGAAGACTGAAAATGTCCACGTTCAGACTCCCTGCTCCTGATCTACTGTTGGAATGAAAAGTGTTTCATCCACAGCTGGTAACATTATCTGGATCATCCCAACACCAAAGCAAAGTATTGTTTGGTTATTCCCAACATGAAAGTGAGATATTTTCTGAGCGTGCTCATGTTTTTTGCATTATTAGCAATACCTTTAACATATTCACACTAATTTGATTCCAAAGAGACTAAATTATTCCTCAGTTATCCTTACCAGATATGTTGTTTTTCTAGAAAGAATCCCTTTCCCCTCCATCCCTCAATACTCTATTACTTGGGCAACACCGATTGCTATAAACTTTCTCACTGCCATTGCTCTTCTCTCCACCTCCCATCTCTCACATCTTCTTTGGGGTTTTTTGTTTGTTTGAAACCAGTAGAATCCTTGTTTCCAAATGTGCAGTTCTGTCTGTTCGCCATCTCAGAAATTGTTTCTACGCAGTTGTCAATTCCAATTTTTAACTTCCTTTTAAAAATTCTTTCCTGAAGCTGATTTGGTCCATAACCATTCAAGAGGGCGTTCTCTGTGAGGACTACTGATGGGGCTGTAAATATCCTTGGGAAGCTTTTCTTTGCCATGCCACACCAAAATAAGCAGTGGTGTCCCATCCATCAGGAACAGCTGGGGTTTCAACGGGTGTTTGAATGGTGATGGAGAGGCCACCATCTGAAGAACATTTCTAGCAGCTTCCTATACATCTTACCTTTCCTCAGTGTAGTAAAAGAGCAAACAACTGGATCAAGCCACAAATATTTAATAAAAAGCATTTTTGTCCACTAGAGTTGTGGCATTTAAAAAAAAAATAAACATGCATTGCTCATATTATGCCTCAAAACACTGATTGTGATCTTGATGCTTGACTTTGTGGGAAGCTGTTTCAAGCTAGGATGGAACACAGAAGGCAGGTTTCAATTTGTTAGGCTCACACATAAGAAAACTGCTCCTACCACATCAGATCTCTGGCAGTACAGACTGTATCATACATCTAAGTGAGGAAACAGAGGATGAGTCGGACTTTGCTTCTACAAATGGAGCTGTGCAGATGGCACAGTGCTTACAAAGAGGCAGGAATATTGTCTTTTGATCTCAGTAGGAGGGTGGGGACAGAAGAGGGGGAAATGTGATATTACCCACAAGCTGGGGAAAGTTTCAAATCTCTGGCTCAAACAGGCAGAGCGTTTGCTGCTGTGTTTCCCCTTTTATCCTTCTCATCACTGACATTAGCTCCTGATGTCCCCTTTTTTTTAATTCTCAATGAGTTTGTAGTAATTTATAAAGCAAAGCTTCAGGTATGTTGGAAGATGTGCAAATTCAGTTCTTAAATTATAAATTTTATTAAAACAAACCCGCCAAAACCACTAGTCAGTAAAATGCATTTTACTAATGTCAAGTGTTCCTTTTATGAATAATGATGTTAAAATCTTAGAGCAGAGCAAAATTCCTAATACATTAAATGGGAGATCTTTTTGGACTTGGCCAAAAATGTATGAATCAGCAATGCTAGTTTAACTTAGTAAAAAGCTATAGATTTAAGACATGAATCCGACAAAATATTCATTGGAAGGAGGATATGCCATCCTCACTCAGCTTAACTATACTATCAAATAGCCATGCTGAAGTCAGTAATATAACAGAGAAAATTACGACAAGAATGGCAGAGCTCATTCTATGCAGTTTTGTCATCTGTTGAAATGAACATCCTGAAACCAAGTCAGACTAATAAATAATGAAAATAAAAAACCACAAAAACATCTCTGGATAGGGACACACCCTTTTTTATGAAAAAATACTGTAGTTTTTTTAATTTTTATTGCAAACCTGAGAACAATTTCAAGAGCAAACCCCCTTGTTTCACTAGTTTTAAAAACCTGGAAATTTTCCAACGCAATTTTGAGATTTTTTTTTTCTTTCCATTTCTGGCTAAACACCGTAGCGAAAATACCTTCTGATCTCAAAAGAAATCCTAATTGTTACACGATCCGTTTGTTTATTTGTGTGTGTGTGTATCTCAGAGAAAGAAGGAAGAACCTTCTGAAAGCAACGCTGATTACTCAGCGGATGAGTAATTCCCACGCCCCACTAACATAAGAGCAAGCTGAGAAGACTTGTGCTTGGCCCCAGAGCACAGTAGACAGGTGTTTCATTAGTTCACATTAGTTCACAGTTTTCATTACATGTTTCCAGTCCTACCAGCTGTATCTACATTGTCGTGGAAGATAATACGCTATATTTTTTTTTCCTAACTCGCACTGCAAAAGGTAGACGACAACTTAAAAGCGTGCTTGCTTGATTTATAGGTTCTCAAACCTTTTGGTCACATTTGTCACTTAAGAAAAAAGCCATTTAACTTCGGTGTAAAGTAACATGTTAGAAAGAGAGAGGGAAAACAGGCTTTCATGTGGCACAAAGCCCTTCACATTTAAAACAGGAGAAAACCTCATCAATATTCGAAATTTCTTCTGTGGGTGCTGTAAATAGGCTGATATTTATATGCCAAATCAGCAGAAGAGGTGCAAAAAGAAAGGTGGGTGAAAGTGTTACCAGAAATCCCATTCATATAGATAAAATAGCATGGATCAGCCGACTTTACGGGGGTTTTGCATTTATTAGCCGCGACGCGAGATATAAGGCTCCATTTCAGAGATCATTGTTGACTCTTCTAAAAGTTTGAATAATTAACCCAAATTCGCAAAAGGGAAAGCTCTATACATGACCCGAACTTAGAGTATGTGAAGAATGCAAGCTTCTCTCGTTCCTGAATAATTTTGTAAAGATTTTTTCAATGAATGAGAAACTAAGTAAGTGAAAGATGCACAAAAGCAATAGCAAATTGTAAAAACCAGCAACATATATTTATGGTGCAGGATGTCTAATTCATTATGGAAAAATAATGAGCCAATTTTGGACTCTTTGGACTCCTATCTGGAGATGTGTTTCTCTTTCTCCTCTCTGACTACAGAGGGAGCCAAGTTTCCTCAATTAAAAAGCTCAGGTAAGTGCCTGGACTTAAACCGCTGTAAAGTTTCTAATGTGAAGAGCATAAGCAAATTAAAAAGCTGATTCCCTTCAATGTTACAATAATTTTGGTGACACAAACTTTCTGAGTGGAAGTGAGGTCTTCAGTTAGTATGTTTTCTCCTCTAAATGTGTTTCAGTGTTGTCAGCTCAGAAGAAGCTTGTGTAGTTTTCCTACGCCCAATAAAGAGCAATAGAAAAGACAAAACCTAATGTATTTAGCAGTGGCAGCAAGCAAAAGTCATTACACAAGATGAATATAGTAAACGAAAGGCAATATCATTTAAAGTTGTATTTTGACAACAAATCTATGAAAGTGGTAAAACTGTTTATCTGGAGGGGTAGTTCCTAAATTTTCTGTGCTTGCTTTTCTGCAGGCTTACAGATTCCAGGAGAATAGGGAGGATAGCTTGCATGCAGGAAATCGTTTCTGAAAGACATCAAGAGAGAGACCATCATGGTGGCAAACATCTCAGGCTGTGGCATTCCCCATCTTCATGGAAAGCTCTGCTAGTGGGGACCTGCACCACTCAATAGTTGCCGAGACCTTACGAGCTGCCAGTCAGCCACATCCTGGCGAGGAAGGACAAATGGATCAGCCCCATTCCCAAAACAACCAGAGGATCCCAACCCCCAAGATCACGTAGGCTGCAAGTGTTACAAGACCAAATGCTCCAGACCTCTTGGGATATGGTGAAAGAAGAATATCTCATCTGCCTCTCTCCTTATTAGCACTTTGAACTCGTACACTGGGGTGAAATCATGTTTGAGGAAACTGCAAAAAGGTGGCACGGGGAGTGCTTTGCTTCCAAGGAAGGAAGACATTTGGTGGACTATTAACTGTTTGTTGGACAATTAACTATTTAGTCGACTTCGCTGCAAATGAAAATAATCACAGACCAATCATGCTGACATGGCTTCTTCATAGATTTCTTGAGAGTGACAACTTTGTCACTCAGTTCCTTTAAATTTTACAATATTTTTGGTGACATAAAACTTTTTGATAAAAGTGAGGTTTTGTGAGCACAAAGAACCTTCTTAGATATGAAACACTTTTTCCACAAAAAACACAATCAAGAATTAGCAGACTTCCACAGATATTTCAGTCCTTCTGGCCCTGCATATTAATGACATAACAATTTGTCACTAATTTCTGAGCTGAGCTGTGCTAGTAGGCTGAATCTGCATGAATAGTAAGAGTCCCCTCCTAAGCATAGACCAATGTGATACAGAAAAGAGGTAAGAATCTGTTTTATACTGATTTTGACAGAAAAGAAACATGTGTTAATGACAACAGAAACTGTAGGAGGTAGACAAGATGCATGTGCCTAAGTCTCTGAAGAAAGTTTGGTAGACGCATTCCCATGAAATCTTATTCCATCAATTTGCTGAGAATGAAAATTAAAAATTACGTTCTGCCTTCTATTGTGTAGAAGTTAACTGGAAGAAATACTGTGTCAAAATATGTGCTCATGAAAGAGTGTTGAGCATCCACCTGGTCTAATCAGCTACCACTCCTGCTGCTCATACTGTCTTGCTTGCAATTTGAAACACTCTGTATTTGGGAAAAGAGGTTAATTTAACAAAGCCTTAATGAAAAAAACTTTGGGAGTAGTGACATCAGCTGAGCATCTGTCCTTCTGTGCCTTCAGTACCACAGAGTTCACCTTGCTGTACCTGCAGACTCTTAACGATTTTGCTTTCATCTAGACTTTCTCATAAAGGTAAAGCAAGGTTGCCTACAGCCAAAAGCAAGCAATTCCAGGTCATGCTGTTCCATATGGCTGCATCAGACCTATTTCCATTTGACTAGTGCTTCTGGCATTGTAAAAAGTAACATGGGAAATCCCTGTTTTGAGGTAATGCAGAATTAGAGATAAGTGGGTCTGCAAAAACCTGAGGCTGGTGAAGAGAATTTGGATTAAGACCACAACCAAAATACTTCTGAAGCTCTTTTTTTATGTACAGATGAAGACATGCACGCATGTATATCATAATTATGCTTGACATCTGTTTACTATTTTGGCCTTCATACCTGTATGTGCATCTTTACAGACATTAGGAATTATACTACTTGCTACAGAGGGGAACCGACGTGGGTGTGTGTGAAGGGGTAACTGATAGCATCTTTTCTGATAGCGTCAGAGTTCAGAGGATACAGCAAATTAAAAAGAAACTAGGTAACACAAAACACCTCAGTGCTCAGGTAGATGTAACGTTCCTGTAGACAGAGGAAAGCCCACCTAAGACAAAAGAGAGCTACTGCAATTGCAACCCCACAGCAGCATGGGGCTCTGTCAGTGTCGGGTCTGGGCGCTTATTTCTGCTGTCGGTAAGCTACCAAAGAATTTCAAATGTGTTTCAGCTCACAGCCCTCAGGAAGAAGAAAGTGCATACAAACACTCTTCTACTAATATTTTTTTCTTCCACTCAGGCCTGCGATTCATTGGGCACATTTTCAAGGTACCCATGGATGCGACACCCAGCGAAGGGAATCTTTCCCTAAATCTCGCTTTCAATCTATTGTTTCCCTTTTCTTGGATAAGGAGACCCCCATCCTAAAGAATGAGGTCATACAGAAACTGGGCAGGCAAAAAGCACAGGAAGAGAGGGGATGTCCCAGTCCTTCCACATTTTCAGGGGGTTCAGAAGGGAGAAACCCTGAAACTACTTCTGATTTCCTTGAAGGGTGGCAGGCGGCGCATGGGTGAAAAAAAGACACCTAGTGAAGCCAATGGAAGACAAGATTTCCAATGATTTCAAAGGTTTGGTGGAGAGGCTCACTGCCTTTAATTCCAGTTGGAGGAAGCAGAGAAGACACCCTCGTAAAAGCACTAGAGCTGGCGAGGACCTGAAAGGGGAAAGAGCTTTGAGAACAAAGAGGCAGCAAGCCAGCAGGAAGAGAGCTGCAGGGGCAGAGGCTCTTCAAAGATGAAGGCTTGCACACCTTTCATAATTTGGAATAAAACTTTCTGATCCAGACAGACATATTTAAATAATTCTGACTCATCTGCCGGCAAATATACCTCCATGGCAACTCCCTAAACCTAGCTAATGTAGAGAAACACCCAAGGAAAATGCTTGGAAATGTTGTTAGCTTAGCGGCATCCAGCTCAGTTCTCAATACACCGGAGCCCACTTAAACGAGGAAAGAGCTCTTGAAAGAAGCAACTTGTTCAAAGAATTGATTTCTTCTTGCTCCAGAAGATACACAGAAAATACAGTGGAACTGTGGAAAAAAATACAATCCCTTTTGAAGAAATAAAGCAATTAATACAAGGAGAAGACTGAAGTGATTCTGCTGGTATGATCTGATCAGGCAGGGGGGTTTAATAAAAATAATGAAGGACAGTTGTTCACTGGTTTATGTGAATCTATCACAAGCAACCACTGGGGAAAAAAAAAAGTCATATAACAGCAAGACAGACGCTTCTCACCCCTCATCCAGAGAACCCCAGCAAAACTCTCCCACTCTAGGAAGTCATGCAAGGAGCAGCAGCATCTGCCACCCCCCAGAGCTCCAGAGGCTAGGATGATCTCAATGTGGGAGGGAAGGA
>BJBW01000777.1:0-60616 GCA_004320125.1 Scolopax mira | reverse complement strand
CATTGATAAAGATGTTGAAGAGAACAGGTCCCAGTACCGAGCCCAGTGACCGGCCGCCAACTGGATTTAATGCACCACCACTCTCTGGGCCCAGCCCTCCAGCCAGTTTTTAACCCTTTAGTCATGTTCTTGTTCTCCATTTTTTTTGAATGTGTGCTCACATATTTGAATTGTTTCCTTGTGTTGTCTGGAGTACATACTAATTCAAATATAATTTTTTCCCCTTAATTAAATGGGATATGGTGAATCACTTTACAAAGGCATTAGCACAAACAACAAGAAATCTATATTAGGAACAGGAAACCTATAAAGGAAGTGATTGCTTTTACCAGCTTTCAAAGAATTAAAGAAATGGTATGACAGATGAATAGTCTGCCAAAAACCTGAATAATTTCTTTGTATAGGTCCTCCCTTCCGAAGATGACACAGAGTTAGTTCACTACATTGATCTTATTTGTGTCAAATAAAGATGGAATACTGTC
This sequence comes from Scolopax mira, assembly GCA_004320125.1. Lineage (NCBI taxonomy): Eukaryota > Metazoa > Chordata > Aves > Charadriiformes > Scolopacidae > Scolopax > Scolopax mira. Next base: position 60,134 of record BJBW01000777.1, on the reverse strand, counting down.
AGGGAACAATTTTTCAAAGGAAGAGTTCTCTCACATAGGACTGTGTGAGAGAACACCCAGGAATTGCAAAGACATCGAGTAATGAGGATATTGGTTTAAGCTTCCGCACTGACACGACTCAGATTGAAACTACCACTGATTAAAATCACCACACAAAGGAAGAAAATAGTATAAATTTGGGAATGATCCTAGGAAGGTCAATAAAATTTACATTAGATGAACTGGATGAAATGCTAGCTGGAAATAGTCATAAGCATCCAGATCACATGATATGACAGAACATGAATGATGCTTATGTAAAGGAAAATCATGCATCTGTATAGCAGGAATCCTTTAAATACTTTGACGGAAAAACAGATAAACAGAATTCATAGCCACAATTCATTTGGATTTTAAAAGCTATTGATATCTATTGAAGTACTGATGAAGCAAAGACTTCGTGATGAGTTAGTGTGACTAGATTTAAACAATTAAAAGCTAAATTTAGATTAACTTATAATTTCTTTTATGTCAGTAGTCTGTAGTCAAGTAGACTGTAGCCGGCATAAGCAACAGCTAACATAATTTATGGTTGGACCTTCCTCCCCCTCTCCTAATGAAGAAGAGTAGCTGTTGCCATTGCGTTATCTAAGACTCCCTAAACAAAACAGAAGGAGATCAGGAAAGCCAAAAAAAGCCTCCTTGGAAAGATAAAGAAAGGAATGCAGCAGCTGAGGGAGGAAGAGTGACTGCTGAGGTAAGCGGAGGCATTACAAGCTTTAAACAAAGAACTGGTAAAAAGTATAAAAGGTGACCAGAACAGAGAACTGCTGTGAATGCTTTGAACTTGTGAATGCTTTGAACTTAAAGGAGTTGAATCTGCATGATCTCTGCTGTAGACCATCTCCAGATTCTCAAGACTCCCAGGACATCTGGCCAACAGACTGGCGAAGTTTTATTAACAGAGGCTACATATCACCACTTAGCTCTGCGTAGTTGTGTGTGTTCCAGTGAATCTTGTCTGTTAGAGGATGGACTTTTTTTATCTCAGCTGTTGACTGCCCAGTACCCACATTTATCACTTTGGCAATGGATTTGGCATTTCTGGGTGGGCTTGAAGCTTAAGTCAACTGAGAGAGATAACCTTCCAGGATTAGAGGTTTGAAGGATCGCAGTTTCGTCCTCAGAATGTAAGGAAGGTACAAGTGCTAAGATAACTTTGTTGTGAAATAGGAGCAGTTATCTCCTCATGCATTACTGTAAAAGAGATTGGAAATAACTGGAAGTTAGCAAATCATGCTTCAAATGTATATCTTTCCCATCTGGTCATCTATGGCATATCAGGAGGCATAGCTGCAGCATACCTGGTGATGCATCTGTTGTCAGGGAAGGCTGAGGGTCAGGCATCAAACCCCAGGCTAATCAAGTGGTCCCTGTCTCTGCTGAAGAAAGGGGTCACAATAGAAGGTCAGGATTGGTCTCTGTCTTTGATTTGATAATGGATGAAACAAAGGCAATGGAAGACCATAAGTGCTTCCTACACAAAATAAAACCCAGAAAACATTCTTTTTTGGATGGGACTGTTAAAGTGTCAGAGCCAAAAAAGTAGAGGATACATTAATGGTTTGTAGGTGAGACAGATTATTATGGAGGGGGAGCACCTCACATGGGGCACGTAAAGGTAAGTAGTAGCAGAATGACCAGATGGCACCATTAAAGATGCATTGGTGGATCAGCCACAGCCTATTTCAGATTTTGTAGTGAAGAACCAGCTCTTGAAAAGAAGTGGAAAAGGGCATGCAGTCAGCAGAGAGTGCACCTCCTTCAGTGTGAGCATGCAAGGCCAAGAGGTCTTTAAGACATGGCCTGATCCATCATCTCAAGTAAGAAGGACAGAAGGCTTAGACAAGATGGTATTGCAAGCACAAGGTCTAACTCTCTCTGATTTATTGAAAAAAAAAAGGAAAGTTTGAGATGGAAAGTGGTAAGGTATCACAAGTTTATAGACATATATAAAGGCTGGGCAGTGCCTCAACACGCATATATCAGGTTGATAGCATGAGCTCATCCTTGGGGAAATTCAGGAATAAACAAAGACTTGACAAGGTCAGAGAGTGGGGTGTGATGGTCTAAAATAAGAGAAGGTGTAGAGATGTATGTTAGGAAGAGTATAACTGACCAGCAGTCCACATACAAAAGTAATAAACTCACTACAGGATTTCTGGACCATGGAGCAGGTTGTGAAAGGGACCCTACTTATCCCAAACTTATGATAGTTTCACTAAATGACAGAAGTATTTCCAACTTAAAGCAAGAGAGCCAGCACAGCTGCCGAAAGGACAGATGTTTCTCTGATGGAAACTGGCTATGGCTTGGATCTGTGTGTCACAGGAAAAAAATTATAAATGATTGCATCTGGCATTAGGGTTTGTACAAAGGCTTCACGTTGCTGGACATCTCCAGGGAGGACCACTGAACATGCCTCTGAGAGAAGTTGTAAAGCAGCAAGGGGAAGCCTGAGATGTGACTCTCCCAATAATCTTAATGCTGGAATCGGGAGCTGCTGCATCTCCCGGAATAGAAGAGATTTGAGGCTGCTCCATTTGTGATTAGGAGTGTGGCTGCCAAATAAATTACAACCATATGGTCCAACAGACAGATGGATTCAAGGCATGTTAAAGACAGTGTCAGCTACACACCACCAGGTAGCCAGGCGTACACTAGAAGCAAATGTTCAAAAGATGGATAAAGTAGCATGCTCGTTGCACCTGGTAGAATGAAATATTGGAGACTGAGTAACAGAGAGCCAAAGTTAAAAAAAAAACCCACATGCTGAGACTTCTGAGGATGGAACCTCTTAGAAATAGCAAGCGGGCCAGCCCCACCAGCTAAAAGTGATAAGGGGAAGAAAGACCATAAAAAAAAAAATTTCAAATTTAAATGCATGGAAAAGATAATAATGAAGCTGAAGATTTGACTTCTATTTTGCAGAAAAATGAAAATGGAGCCTGACTGGGACTGAGAAAATGATAAACCTCACAGTATCCCTGGCCTTGTTTGAGTACAAATACTTTCAAATTTGTGATTTCAGGGTTTCCTTTGGTTGCTGGTAGATGTATAGCACTGAGTATAGGATGCACCTGACTAAACTTACACACCTGTGAGAAGTTCAGAGGGAAAGGTCAAGATATGAAACCCACATAAAAAATAAAAGAATATAAAATTAAAAATAAAAGCTTAAACTTGTCCAATGTTGAACACTCAGGCTACATGACACATCTTTTCTGTCTACCCTAGGAACAGGGTAGTTGACTTGGCTTCACAACTGCTTTGCATATGAAGTCTTGCTGATCCTACTTGCTGGCCATGGCATTGAGAGGAGCAGGAATTGGGGGATCTCAGGCAAATCAGTAGCACAAATGCTGGAACCTTTGCCAATTATCTGGAGGCTGCAGTGTTATACAAGACCTCTGAGTCCTCCCAACTGAACCAACAGCCAAGCTATAGGACTGGAACAGTGCTTGGGAGGAGATGTGTTGCCTGTCTGGAAAAAAAAAAAAAAAAAAGAAAAGATCATGTGTTACTGAAAGTATTAGAAATTAAAAAAAAAAACTCCCTTGTTCTGGGCTGCATACAGCACTTGCAGCAGATGCACCGAGATGGAGACAGAGTCCTCCCCACGGAGATCAGAAGGATTGTGTTGGATTCAGCTATGGATAAAGAGTGGCACTTACAGACTTGATGGAAACTATTTGCTTTTATCCAGGATCAAGTCCTCAGTTAAGTGATTTCCTGGTGTGTCATTTTAAGATCGCTCTGCAGTAGTATAAGATAACAGCACTAGCTTATGTATGAAAAGGATATGTGTGTTTCCGAACAATTTGTGAAAATTATTTAATTAATGACATTTCCAATCAAACTGTGTTTACTGACTCCAGTGTAGCTGTTATTGGATGCCGTCTTCTTTTTTATATAAACCACCTGTGTTTTCTAGTTGATTACTCATTAAATACTGTACCCGGTATCAAAATATAACCCCAGACGCAGCTGATACAAAGTTTTCTTATGTAAAAGAAATATTAGAACATGCAAATTTTCAATAACTTTGAGATGCTATGGAAGCAGCTGGAATGGTCTTGATAATTGTATATCAGAGTGGCAGATCCTGGAAGCAGGAAGGGTATCACTGGTGGGGTTTTCTTTGAGTGGTCTCCCACAGCTTCTGGAATCTTAAATGCATCATTGTAGGATCTCATTGTGGTCTTACTAACAGTGCTAATAGTGTTAATAATGCCAGTAATTCGTCTACTGATGTGAAAAGGGGCCATTACTGGTTGAGGCAAGCAAAGCACCAAACTAACAGCCTGTTGTGTGGACTGAGAATTGATAGGTGCCTCCTGTCTTAGTCAAGACAAGGCCACTCTCTTGGCCACCAAGAAGTGTTGGCTCCACTACTGACCATTACTGGTCATCACCCAGTGAGCCTTTAGTGGCAGAGGCATGTGCCATGGCATGCCTTGATGCTGATAATGGTCTCATTTATTACAAGATGGCCTTCAAGAAAGGTGTGACAAACAGGTGGTAGCTGTCATGGGCTGTAGTTAGCACAATAACCTTTTCTTGAGGATGTTTCTCTGTTGCAAAGTCCATCATAGGTGCTTGCACGTGCTGTTATGTGACAGAGAGAACAGAACAGGAAATCTGGGGAAAATTTCTTTAGAAAGATAGAAAAACTAATATAACAGCTGAGAGAGGAAAAGCAACTGCTGAACTGAGCCTTAAAGAACGAACTGGGAAGAAAGTTAAAAGGTGTCCAGAAGAAAGGAGGAGTGAATGCGTTGAACTTAAAGGAGCTGAATCCACATGGATCCCTGTGTGTGACCACTGCCAGCCCCCAAGGTTCCCAGTTCGAGAAAGAGACTGGTGGGATCTGCTGCAAAACAGGCTCTTGGCTTTGTATGATCGTGGCTGTGTCTTGTGAAACTGCTCTGTCTCTTGTGAAATTAATCTCTATCTCAGGTGTGTGTGCGCCTGCTACACAGATTTACTGCTTTGGCAACAAGGGCTGATTCTGCTCTCCAAACTGCTTGAGATTTTGGAAAAATAAGAAGTCAAACCAGAGCAAGTCATGTCAGAACCTGTGCTGCATCAGCCCTACTGACTTCTGGGAAAATAAGAGTATATTGAAAGCAGCATGAGTTTTCAGCACAGAATGCATTCATTTCAATCGATGTGCTGGGAATTAACAATGTATACCAATAAATTACTTGTTAAATTATTTCATGCACAAATTAATTATTGCACTTTCTTGTATTTAACTGTTTTCTGTCTGCTATCAGTTTTACAATTCTAATTTACTCTTGGGGTTATTTCCCTTCTTGGATCTGTTTGATATTACATCCATTACCATGTATTTTTCTCTTTCTTTAACTCATTAACTTACTGTTTTGCCTTTTAGACCAATTTCTTCCTGGGATTGTTTTTTGCAAGTTCCATCTTTGAAAGGTAATTTAGGGCTTTCATAGTGAAAGTTCAGTTTCATTGCTTAAAAAAGGCCTTGTTATATAAGAGCAACAAAAAAACCAGACTGATATGCTAACCTATTTTTTCCCCCCACGTTGGTTATTAAGCAAGTCTTCTGGGGGTTATATAAGTTCAGAGATTCTTGAACTTCTGCCAGAACCATGGTACTATTCCAGTGGGTATATATAATTCTTTAATGCCTAGAATGCAGCTGGATATGTTGGGTTTACACATACCCAGAGTCCAATGCACATTATCTGCTCCAAAACCGATTTGCTCTTTTGCCATAACTCTTACTAGGTTGTTATACAATAAAGAGCCAGGTGCCAACAATCTCAGCAATGATGCCCCAGCTAAATCTGCTTTAGATGAAAGTGCACCTGCCAGAAGTATTTCCCAGGACGTGCAATCATTTAGTCTACAAATTCAAATAATGCTTATTCTCTTGGTTAAATTACACCTAGAAGTCTAGTCAGATGCATAAAGAAAACTTGGTAGATGTGCCAAAAAATGAATAAATTGGAGTCTCCAATCACTGATACAGATTTTACAGCCCTGGAGCTCCATGAATTCCAGTGGAGTTACTTCAAATTTATACCATTTAAGCATGCAAAGGCTTGGAATCTCTTGTAAGAAATTTCTGTTATTCTCTGGAAAAATATTTACAAAGGTCTGGTCTCCTGCAATTTTATTGAACAGTGTGCAGCAGTAATGGGTATGTGGCTCCTGTGCCTATCCTGAACCCTAGTTTTCTGCTTTTGGGGCTGGGTAACTTTCTAACCATGGGCTGTTTCAAAACTCGCTGAGTGAAAGGCTCTCTGTGCTGCAGGGGGAATTTACTGCTTTTAACAGATGCAGAATTTCCCCACTGACTTCACCGTGTAACAACACAGGGTACCAACTCACCAGAAGTACTCTACGCTTCCTTAAAGCTTTTGTTGAATAGTTAATGACCAAGGCCTGGAATACAGCATCATTCAAAGCCTTCTTTCTGTAAACTGGAGTTAATCAAACGTTATTCCTCAGAAATCACCCTCTTGAAGAGCCCGTTTCCTTTTGCTGAATATAATAGGAGTCAGCCGGAATTTGGGTGGTGGAAAGTACACACCACGTTAAAATCAGTGGGGGGAGTAGGTGCCTTAGAGAATTAAGGAGTACGGAGAACTTTGTTTGCAGATCTGTTCGAATCCAGATTCTGGATGAATGAAAGTTATTATTGTCACATAGCCATGAAACATTAGATCATCTTATGTCATTTCCTGCACAGGCTTATGCTAACCAGAGTTGTCTAATTAGGGCTCCTGCTGGGATGTCCAAGGGAAAGGAAGGACTGACTGGCTGGCAGGCAGACTGCTTAAACTTCTCAAGCCTCATTGCCATCATGATGTCTGTGATTAAAAGTATATTTATAGACTACAACGGGGAGCCCTTCTCTACCTTTGCTCACACTGTAGAGGAAGGTTGTGCCCCTCTCACAGGGCAATGCTTTTCTGTCTGAATTTGATGGTTTTGCTTTTCAGCGGAAAGCCAGTTTTATGCTGTGTGCACAATAGGTGATAATAGTCTTCTTGAATGGTCTTAAGTTATCTAATGGCATAATTAGGAATTTTAAATACAGAGATTATCCCAGTTCAAACTTCAGATAATTTTAACATTTCATTTTTCGAACCATTACAGAGTCTTCAAAAGGCTCTGCTTGCTTTATTGCAAGTAAAACTCCTGTGTGAGGATGAAGTAACGACATAGTTTCAGAAGTTGTGAGGCTTTTGAATAAGTGAGATTATAGGTATAACAGTAAATGTTTCCATGATCATAAAGAACTAATTAAAACAAATGAATAAATGGGTTTACACACATAATTATAAGTAAATGTAGTGTCGTTGCTGGGGTAGCCAATAGTGGCAGTGCTCTAGATATATGCAAACTCTTCTGCTGAGGAGTCAGACCAGTCCAGCTTCTAATTAGTCATATTCAGGGTTCTTCTTTGCTTACAACATCTGCTTAAGTGAAACATAAATGTTGCTTTTCATCTGCAGACAAAAGAATAAAAGTAATTAGTCGGTTTCTATCCTGTGGCTCAGGAACTCCAGATGAAGTTTGTTATCTCTGCTACATGGAAATGAGCTGAATGGTGAAAACTGTGGATACCTTCATGTTCTGTGAAACAATTTGAGGGGTGACTGTGCTCCATGGATCCGAAAGCATGGAAGCTACAGCACTAGCTCATGTCTGTACAATACTGATGAGTGATTTCTCCTTTCACAGCTATTCTTTATGACCCATCTGATGGACTACTGCTATAGCCAGAGGAGAGCTTGGGGTGTGTTCCTTCACCAGGCCCTGGGCACCTTGTTTTGCCCCAGCAGCACAGAAATCCTGGCCCTCACCTGAGATGGCATTACTGTTAGAGGTATAGGATCAGCATACCTGCTGTCAGACCAACCCTCTTCTCCCAGGGATAAGGCTATGGGGGCTCTGTGAATAAGGAAGCTCTACTGTTCTGGGGTTGCCCTTAACCAGCAGATATTCTCTCAGGCCAGCAAATATAAAATCTGAGTGGCTATACGTATCTGTCAACAGAGCTGGAACTGAGAGTGGGGTAGAAATAGATCCAGAGGCAGCAGCTTTTCCTTCGCTGTACCCATCAGATCCTGGGCACAGCTGAGAATATAAAATGGTATAAACTTGTTAATGCTGGTAATATTGCCAGTTCTTTTGGCTCTTAGCTTCCCTCTTGGAGGAAAGCCAGCTCGTCTTTTGATTTTCTGTGTGCGTTACAGATTCTCCTGAGATGCTACATGCTTCAGGTCAGGCTTTGTGAGTTGTGTTGAAGTGGAGTAACTGAGAGTAAATCTGTTAATTTATTTCAGTGTAGCAAGTTAGAATCAGAACCCTTCCTCCTATTGCTGAATCAGTAAACAGAGGTTAATAAATTGTACCACTCTGTAGATCTTTTCTGCAGACAGGAAGCCAGAAAAACTTAAAGGTACTTGCATGGCATTAAGTATGAGTCAATTCAAAGTAATTTTGAGCTTGCAATCTTTCAGGGAACAGTCTGGAAAAAAACAGATATTGTAGGGGTTTTTTTAATTGTTATTCTGAAGCTGAGGATTTGAAACCATTTTTAAGTGACTAAGTGAAAACCAACATGTATCAATTGCAGGGTAGGGTAATTTTGAAACAAACTTAGGAACTGCACAAAGGTTGTATCTGCAAGAGTTATAAAATATACATCATCCAGCAGTGAAGCGTTACAAAGTTGAGAAAGAAAATGAGTAATCCAGGAATGAAAAGCAGCATAGTTTGACTGGAAAGTAAGTGCTGAGTGATCTAGGCATCTGCACAGTGCATATGAGACCGATGTGCTCTAAGCTATTGTACATATTGAGTAATATTTAATATTACAAAGGTTGCTGCTACGTAAGTTTTTTTCTGGGAGTACTGTTAGAAAATTAGGATTCACAGCTGGATTAGAAGAGAAGTAGATTTGCTCAGAGAGCTAGATGTATGATGATGGTGGGCTGCAAATTATCTTGGTAAAGAAAAAACTGGGAGGAGAGAAAGCTTCCTGAGTGGCACAGTGTTGCAGAAAAGACTAACAATTGAAAGGGTGTAAGCATCCAAGAGTTAAAACAACGAAGCTAAACTCAGTTTAGCTTTTTTCTTGGAAAAAACTGTAGTGCCACCAATCCAGATCTAAGCCTGAGAGGTTTCAGCATTGTAGATCAGAACAAGTTAAGAGATTCCACCTTCCACTAATGGACCAATGTAGAATTCATCCATTTCTTGTCACAAGCCCGAACACCAAACTGCAATGATTTTTGTTATTCCATGTTGCAGTTGGCACAGAATTTAAGTGGTGGTTCTGGTGCACATGGTGAGTCCTGATAAGGGTCATATGTAAAAGAGAGGCGATGGGGGCAAACAACTGGGTACTATTATACAAACAACCATTTCCCCTCATAAAATAAAACTGATACGAGTGTGATCTGTTTGACTGATGACATAATCTGAGTTCTGTACAATTTGATTTAGAGAGCAGAAAAGGGAGCAGAAATTAAACAGGAAGAGGAAAAATTAAAGGGGAAGGAGAATGAACAATTCAAGATGTGGGTCTGGTGTTTCTGCTGCAAAATAAAGCAAATGAAGCATCAGTCTGGCTTTTTGAAGTGTTTCAGAGACTTCTAAAAGTTACAGAAAGGCAGGGTTTTGATTAAGGAATTCGTTATGGTGTGGTTGTTAGGAAGCATTGCTGACTTTGCTTAAATGCAGAAGAGATAGAGAGGATGTATAAAAGAGATCAATCAGTAATCAAGCAATGACACAGGAGGGGTATTTGGCTATCGCAGTTTGTTAGCATTGTCCAGGTTTTCCAAATGCTGTCTGTGATGAAAAAGAAAACAAGGTAGAAAAACATTTTCCAGCCAGTTTTATACAGATATCAGCTTCTTATTAGTAGAATCACTGAAACTAGAAGCATCTGTTTGGAGTGGGAGATATATTTGGCATTACAGAGTTGTGTTTTATTCCGACATCAGCTAGAAGGTGGAATGATGGCTGAGGCTTAGGAAGAGGAAAGTTAAAACAAAGGGAAGGAAATGCAGTAATTCCACATTATTTAAATAACAAACCCCCTACAAACCCACAGATCCCATTCTAATCTTGGTTTATTTCTGAATTTGTTACTAAAACCAGATTTGGGGCTCTGCTTTGAGCTACCATTTTTAATTCCAGGCCATAGGCAAGCAAACAAAAGAATTTAAGTTAATGACTCACTTGTCTAAAGTAGAACACAACTACAAAAACTAACATAAATGCATCCCAAAAGGAGACTGTTATGCAGAAAAATAATTTATATTTATTTCTTTGCTCCCATAACTTAAGTATATGACAAGATGTCACTATCAAAAACTGCTAAGAGAATTAGAAGGTTATGGATCTGTTTCTGTACACAAATCTGTGTCTTTGGCTTTAGGATAATCTAGACTCAAAGGAAACCATTTGGTTCCCAAACATGGTGTGGCCCAGTAGAAAACATGAAGATATAAAAGACAAATGCTTTTACACAGTGGTTTTACACCCTTGCTCTCTCTGTCATTCTTTGGCACTTGCAGGGAGACAATTGCTGCTATTTGAACCATGAAATAAATTTGGAGTGTTAGAAATCTGCTTTATTAAGACATCAGTTCGCAGATGGAACCTGCCTGGACCTCCAGCCCTGTCATGTCTAGGAGAAGTATAGCAGGTGGGCTGGAAACCACCTGTGGACTGGCCCTGAGCCCCAGCCTGCTAGGTGAACGTTGGGGACTGGATTATTGAGAATGGCAAGTGAAGAGAAGAATATAGGTAAGTGCAGGAGAATGCTTGGTGGGTCAGAGGAAAGCTAAGTTTCAAGGTGAAAGTGTACTGATGGTGAAAACCACAGAGGGTATGACATTGTAAAGATGTCTGGCGTTCTTAAGATTAGAAAGGCAACATCTCCTGAAGCATTCTCACTTAGTTTAGGTGTTTAATAAGAGTGTTGTATGCAGCTTGAGAAATACATCAAAAGAAATACTTTGCTACTTCATAAGCTTATTCCCATATTGTCCACTAATCTGTTGTCACCATTACAGGCTCCAGCCCTGGCCTCTCATTAATCACAATTGGAGAAATTTGTAGTTCTCACACCAGGAGAGAAAGTCAGGTTTTTAGTTCCCAGTGATCGCAGAATCATAGAATGGTTTGGGTTGGAAGGGACCTTAAAGATCATCTAGTTCCAACCCCCCTTCAATGGGCAGGGACACCTCCCACTAGACCAGGTTGCTCAAAACTCCATCGTCTCTTGTTCTTAAATATTTTTGTTAGTTTTGTGGGGAAAACCAAAATTATCTTTCTGGTCCCCTATCCTTGAACAAATGTTACTTCCAATGGAGGGGAGATAACATCAGTGATAATGCATGAATTTAAATGGGCAAGGAAACCACAACAATTGTGTTTTTCAAATTTCTTGTGTAAACAACAAGAGAAAAATATACATGCTTGCAAAACAGGCATGTACAAAAATGCTAAAAAATCTTCAATGATGAGACAAGGTAACATAAAGAACTATGTCTTACCTTGTCTTAGAAGGTCTTAGAAAATCCTGATCATGCAGAATTCTGCAGAGCTGGAGCTTAGAGCGTGACAGGTACAGAGTGATGAATCTAATAATATTGGGACTTTAGATTCGGTTTTTGCCATTGATTGAATGGAATAATTTTAAAAGATTGTATCATCATGTGTATTATAATTTTTCTTTAAATTATTTTAAGCTAAACGGAGATGTACCTAGAATTTCAATGCAGCAGTATTATTTTAAGAACCTGCTTAAATAAAACTGGAGTATAAGCAGAAAATAAAACGAAACAAAACAAAACGTGCATTTTTCTTGAAAGCTCTGCATTTTTTAAGCTCAGATCTGTGATGTTCTAGAAGGATGTTTCCAAAACCAATGCTAAGTTGAGGATATTCCATCTTAGAAGAGGCTGATTCTTTCAGCTGCATGACTACTCCTGCAAAAAAACCCCCCAACTTTTAAAAGTTACACAATGGACTCAATCAAGAGGCTTTTCTATTGAAATCTAATGCTTTCTGTCACATATTTGCCCGAAGACTGAGGACTTGGCCGACCATACCCGGAGGCAGGGCAGCAGAAGACATCTACAGTGACTGTAAGTGGAAGCGAGTGCCCGGTGACCGCCCTGGCGTGGGATGGGAAGGAAGGCTCAGCCCGGGTGGAGGCACGCTCGCAGGGTTGTCTTGTTGTCCCCTGAAGATGTCCTTGGTGACCCCTCTCCTCTCCCTCTTCCCGGGGCAAGAGGTGCCAGCAGGCAGGAGCAAGGGCAGTGGGAGACGGCAGAACCAGAGGCAGGGGCTGAAAAGCTCCTCTCTCCCAGCAGCAACTGGGGATGGAGCAAAAGCCTCGTCTCGTGTCTCCTCTCAAAGGGGGGGCTGCTTTCCATGCACCCTTGTGCACGGAAAGAAATGCCCTCACATGCAGATGAGGATGCCGGAGAGCACTTCATGGTCCCCGCATCCTCTGGCAGTCTGCACAAACAGCGGTAATTTATCTGCTCTCCAGATAAATTGAGCAGAGTGGAAGGTGTTTATTGAGCGGAGAGGAAGGCTGAGCACTTGCAGGACAGCAAAGTAGAGAAATTACTAGGAGGTTCAGAGAATTAATAATGTCACGGGGAACTATTCCTTGTCTAGTTACCAGATGAAATCGTGAGTTTCCTCAATCAATTAAACAAGCATCAAACCATCCTGTGCCTGGCTGGCCTTGGTGAAAGCAGCTTCTGTGAAGTCCAGTTTTGAGTGTGCAGACATCATTCCTGTTAAGATAATTTATCCAATTAGTGCAAACTGGGACTCCTGTTGTCCTTCCCAAGAATCAGACTAATAATGAAATAGCACCGATGACTTTTCTACCCAGGCATCACCTCATTAGGTCCGTTTTGGGACTTGAGACCTTTCTAAAAGTTCTGGGGGCGTGCCAATATTTTAATGCTATGAATTTATTCCAGAAAGGAGAGAGGGGGATTTGCAGGTACACATGGTGTGTATGAGTTAGTGAGAGAGAGACAGGTCTGGTTCATCGTGTAGGTGTCCGTGCAGTTCAGTGAACCTCTCAAGCTGGTGGCATCAAATGACATCTAGTGTTGTGCAGTGCAAATGAGTGGGTTTTTCTTTCCTGTACTTAATTATTGAAGTGGGATTTTTTTTTTGAAAGTCAAACCCAGGGGTGTGAGGCGCAGGCAGCAGCTGCAACTCTACTGCTGGTGCTGCTCAGCCTTTCACCTTGCCTATGCTTACCCTGTTGTAAAGGTAATTGCAAAATACTAACAATTTCATCCCTCTCTCTTCCTTACTCTGTAAAATACCGAATAACAAAGTAGATAAATGCATCTGAAGAGTCATTGAACACATTGCTAGGATAGAGTTTATTGATGCTTTTTCTGATAGAACACCTCCTTTTGATAATCCACGGTTATATCACTGCTGTGTGAGGTTCTTTTCGGGGTATATTTAGCTCTAATATGAATATCCAAATGCTGTAAATATAAATATTTAATGCTGTAAGATCTAGTTGAGGGGGTCCCTGGTCATTGCAGGAGCGCTGGACTAGGTGACCTTTAAAGGTCCCTTCCAAACCAAACTATTCTATAAGTCTATGATTCTATATGGCGGGGGGTGTCCTGTTGGTCAGTTGGGGTCAGCTGGGGTCAGCTGTCCCAGCTGTGTCCCCTCCCAACTCCTTGTGCACCCCCAGCCTCCTCGCTGGTGGTGCACAGTGAGGAGCAGAAAAGGCCTTGACTCCGTGCAAGTGTTCCTCAGCAATAACTGAAACATCCCTGTGTTATCAACACTGTTTTCATCACAGATCCAAAACATAGCCCCATACCAGCTACTGTGTGGAAAATTAGCTGTATCCCAGCCAAACCCAGTACAAATGGTTAGGGAAGCTGAGCCTCTGTGTTGGCTCCAATCAGTGTTCCTGTGTTCAAAGCACAGGCTTGAATCTTTCGTGGAGAGAATGGAGAAAGAATGACTCAGGGCTTGCTCTGACACTCGTTCTGATCCTTCAGCCAGGGCTTTCATAAATCTGTGAAATTTTTTGATGTATATAGACAGGAGAGGAACCAATGTAATTAGAAGGAAAAAAAAAAAAAAAAAGCTGAAGGAGAACTAATTACTGAGTCGTTTTTTTTCTGGCTTTGTTAATGAGGAAATGGAACTGGGAAACAGAGATACTGCATATGAAATATATTGACAGTTTAAAAACTGCTAGCCTCATCTAGTGAGACTGCTTAATTTTTAGTACTAATAGCAAAACCATTCCCAGAACAACAGTTCTCTGAGCTGCAGTGGTACTCTGGGGATGACGCTGCTATTGGTAATAATATTACTTCTCTTCTCTTCTTTTCTTTCTTTCTTTCTTTCTTTCTTTCTTTCTTTCTTTCTTTCTTTCTTTCTTTCTTTCTTTCTTTCTTCTTTTTTTTTTTAAAGCCTCATTACTCCCCGTTTATTGTCGTGCTTGCTGCATGCAATGAGAACAAGGGAGTCTGGCACATTTGGGGCGGCTCCTGTGTCTCAACACATCTTATCCCTCTCTCCCGAGGATGAGAGGAGAAGCAGAGGATCAGAGGAGCAGGCAGAGGATCAGAGAAGCAGGCAGCTGCCTTCTCCATCCCCCCTCCTGCGGGTACTGTGAGAGTCACCAGCTTTCACCCAGCTTCAGAGGCAGGTGAGGGGCAGATCGCTGATGACTCTTCACGCAATGGAAAAGATCTGAGAAAGAAACGTGAATCAATGACCGTCTTTTCCAAGGATTCTCTACAATGCTCAGTGCAAGAGTTGATACCATCAGGTGAAAGTAGCACACTTGGAAAGGGGAACACAGCCCTTTGTAGCACTGATGGTTTGTGTGTGGTACAGGTTTTCATAGCAATTTGGGTGAAGAAAACCATGTGTCTGTTTCTTGCCCCGAAACAAACAAAAACTAAGAGACCGAAGAGTTGATACATTATTTTTCTTTTATTTTTATACCTTCTTACCAAAATGTTATCTTATAATATCGTATCCACTTACATTTTTTAACGCAGGCATCTTGGCGTGGATCCATTTGCACACATTGCTTGGAAATGCCAAGATCAGACTGAAGGCCATTGGGGTTTAAGATGTATAGGATCAAGCCCACTCAGCTCTTGTGTAGATTTGCTGATTTACATGAAAACTCACATTAATTTGTTTGCGTGATTGACCACTTCCCTTTTTGTACAAATATGAATTGTTTGTTTCTTAAGCACATACTTTATCTTCACTCATAAATCTACATCTATTGAAATCCAGGCAGCATCCTAATGCAGTCCTTATACTGCTTTTTTTTTTTTTTCCCTCTGTAATGGAGGTTGTGTTGTGTAAACTAATACGTATATAAGTATCCACACCAGAGGAAAAGCCATTATTTTCCATTCTCTCACATTTATTTGCTGCAACTGAGTATTTACCCCAAATTGTGCTGTACTGGACAGCTTTCATTATAAATGAGAACATTTGAATCACCAGTTCAGAACTGGTGTCAACTTCAATTTGTCTGTTAGGGTTGGGAAAAGGGTGATTTCTTGCTTTACTAGAGGTAAGCAGATTTGCTTTCAGAGTAAAAATATGTGGGGGCACAAATACCTCTTGAGCTGTGCTTTCTGCAGCAGATGTGAATTTGACCTAGTGTGCAAACACAATTTTCACAAATCTGGGACTGAAAGAGAAATTCTGGAATATTGTGTGTAGTCCCTTCCTCTCATATGAAAACAGGTTAGGGAATTCCTTTATCAAGCTCCATTTTACCCCAATGTTGTATTTATTTTGCCCCATTGTAATATTAGAGGGCTGTTTAAGAACTCACTCTTCCAAAGGCTCAAAACCTTCTTCTAAATCCAATCTTACATATTCAGGAACAATTTATACCCATTTGTTCTCATGGCAGCATTTTCCTTTAGCTTAAATAACTCTTTCTTCTCCGTATTTTTACCTCCCCCCAACATATTTATCAGCAGCAATCATAACCCCCATTGTTTATCACATCTCTATTTAGTATTTTATTTAAAAATAGCAGCCCTGATTTCTTCCTTTTTCTTCATAAAATAAAAGATTGATTATCAGATATTTGATGCCACCAATTTTCTTTCTTTTTTTTTTTTTTTTGTGTTTTAATTTTAAATGGCATCAATTTATTTAACTTGCTGCTCCTACTGAAAAAGAATGTTATGCCTAATTGGCTGCGTTTTTGCAGCTACACAAAGGGGACATTGCATAAACGCAAAGCAATTGGATTCTCTGTCAAAACAAATTAGAAAGTATATTTTTGGTTCTTATTAGGGTAACAAAAATATGTGGTTCCTCTGCAAGCTGTATAATCATTTGACCTAGTTATGACCTCAGGTGCACTTGGTTCACCTCCAAAGACCAAATGAAGTGATAACTGTAGCTAGTCAATAATCCAGGACTTAGCTGGCCCAGGAGACATTAGTATTAGTGTCCTATGGGTGATGTCTAAATTAGATGGCAGTCAGGTATGTGTACACTAGAGTGGTCATTAGAGTGGGCAGATGTGCTCAACTAATGGCTTACAGTGGGGATTGCTGCAGGGGGAATTCCTTGAGAAAAAAATAAAAAAAAAAAAGTGAGACAATAGGCTATACAAAAAGGTGCTGTTCTGAGAGCTGTGATGAATATTTTCAACATACAGACTTGTTACAATTACTTGATGGACAAAATATGTGAATTATTAATTTAACATGAAAGATGAAGCTAATCTGGGCGCATAAATAAACACTGGCCAATAATACTGTTCAAAGTAAGCTTGTCATTCTAGGTACATAAAAACACTGGACTAAACCAGGACTGCAACATAAAGCCCTGTGCGCAACAGAATAAAGCTCTACACATGTAAGCAAAAAATGTCTATGATCTCATTACAGCATTGAGAGCTCACCAACATTACTCCCAGATCACAAAGAAAACCAAGTGCACAAGTGACCTATGTACCAGCATCTATGCAAATCTCAGGCAGATGCAGAGATTTATACACACTTTACACACCCCTGAGGAAATACCCATTTTATATCACTGATGGAGCAGATGTATTTTCCTCTGTGAAATGTGCGTAGAATCTAATCAGAACAAAATGTTTAATGTATTCACGACAAGCACACACCATCCCTTAACTTTACTAGTAAACTGGAATAGAGAGCAATGTCATATCTAGACTAATTAGAGGTTTTATTGTACGCTATGACTATACGTTTGCCTGAGCACATTAGCAGAACCTTGTGCCATTCCAACTGCACTGCAAATTCTTACCCAGGCAAAAATAACTTTTATTCTGATCATAATTGGTAAAGTGATGGAAAAGCTGCCAATGTGAGATACTACACAGTCTTGAAAATTTTGATGTAGATTACTAGTATTTCCTACTTGTTCCCCCTTCCCCCCCTCCCACCTTCTCCTTCCCCAACCCTTTTAACTTTGTGAAAATGGAAAAAGGAAAAATAGAAAAGCTCTTGGCAAAAGTCAGGCCCAAATAGAGCCTTCTGGAGCAAGCAGCCCAGTCCTGCATCTGTACAATTTTGCAATGGGAAAGTAAGTATTATGCTCCAGGATTTGAACTTGTAGACTCTTAACTCTGGTTACAACTCTGATGTTGTACCAGCAGAATAAAAGAACATGGTGCAGTTATGCCTGTGTAATCCTAAATAGTATAAAATGAGACGTATATTTGAAGTGTCAAGGCATTTGAATGTATCTTGTGCCATGGTCATGGACAATTATGTAAGAATCCTTGAATAAAACATTTTTTAGTCCATACGCAGAGTAGAAACATAAGAAAAAAGGAACAGAAGACACAGTTATGAATCAAGGAGATTCATGCTTTAGTCTTTTTCAGACTTCAGATCATAGCACTCTAAGTAAAGCAGAATTACTCAGGGTAATGTCCAGAGAAATATGTAATTTACAACCTCTGCACTGCAAAGATTTTAATCCTCTTTTTTTTTTTTGGTGAGCCCAGCAGATGGAGAAATTATTGCTAACCTTTCTAAGGCTTTGATACTTCAGTGAGGAGATCCAACGAGGGGTGCATTAGTGTCCACAGATTTAAATGCCGGATCAGTGAGATGTTAGTGTTGAATTTGGGACAATGAAAACCATCCTCACTAAGCAAACAAATCACTCATCCCCCTTCTGGCATCAGCTGCAAGGAAGACTGCTTGTTCCAAGGAACTTGTAGCTCACGTAGTGACACGGATATTTGTCAGTCTAATGAAAGCCTAGGAGGAGGGAAGATATAATTTGGAAACAATTTAGGTAGCTGAGTTATCGAGGGGTTAAATAGAATACAATTATTTCAACATGCCAATTTTGAGATGTGACTTTCTAATGATAAATGAGTTCCTGGGATTATTTGGGATGTTATTGCTGAATGCTGCGGAGGCAGGTTTTGCCATGTGTTAGCTGAAAACCCAGGACCTGTCAGAAGCAGAGTACTGAAGAGATCATTTACACTGACTAATAAAAATGAAGTATTCTGTTTCTTACTACTACTTACTGATTCTTACTAGTATCATTTTGCAACTAGTGAAGTGATATGAGGACATCTAAAATAATGTCTTTCAAGACTTGCTCAGAACACCCAGGTCTTTCTCAAAGTGCATACCTTTCTGCTTGCAAATTAAAATTCATCTGTATTTTGCTGATTGGGCTGTGTTTGGATGATCATCTGGAGGTGCGAGCTAGATTTTTGCAACCACAAGCTAGATTTTCCACTGCTTGAAATGTTGACATCAGTCCAGCAAGTGAACGGAGCTACAGTGAGCTCCACAGCTGAGAATCCTCATCCTAAGGTGTATCTGACCAAATCTAAATGGTTTTAGACTTTTAAGAGCTTGCAGTTCTCCAAACTGTTTTCGTGGATTTAATGCAGCCTTGTGAAATGCAATTCCCTGAGCACAAGTGTGAGTTTAGTGCTGTAGACTGATGGTAAAGCAGAGAAGGGTTAATTAGTTGATCATATCTGTTGAGGGTATTTGGCATCTTTGAGAAATCCCAGGATCTGGAGAAATAACTACATTGGTTAGAGGAGTACAAAGAGAGAATCCGAGTGTTTCCCAGTTAAGGGAAATTCTGAAGTTTTGTTGAAAAAGAATAGAAATATTTAATTTTAAAAAAATGAAATCTTGGTGTGACCATAGTTGGGTACAGTTCTATTAACAGGCTTGATGACTCCATACATGTAAGAAGCCAGTTTTGAAAGGCTCTTGAGGTCTATGTGTTTGCAAGGACTGTTTTTCTACATTTTCTAATAGTGAAAACTTCTGTCAAAGAACGTCTGACTGTTCTCAAAATGGGCATAGGACTAAGGATAGTCAAAGAAACTGGACTGGTGGCGCACAGTCCTCATGTGCAGAGACCCTGAGGTCTCTGAGCAGAAGGAGAAAACTGATAATGGGTTGGAAGAAAGAAAAACTGGCAGAGATACGATAAGCGTTTTGAGAAAACAGAATTTCTAATAGAGAAGGAGATGTAGCTTCAAAGCTTGAGCATGGACAAAGACCCATCATTCATTTTCACCCATTTAAAATGATGGTTTTTTGGTAGTTAAATTTTGTCTGTTTCCAACATCCCACCAGTCTGTTTTTCACCTCATCTATTATTTGACTGGAGAAACAATGTTAACTGAACATTGCCTACCTTAGCAGTAAGAAAGTCAGACTATAACAACCTACAGGGATACCGGAGAGGAGAAAGGCTGTAAAGAAGTGCAATTGCCCTGAGAGGAACTACTTCACTAATGCACACTCCTTTTACCCTTCGGTGGCTACAGCCTGGACTGCCCACTCCAGTAACAGAGGACACTGACCGTGGGGTTGCAGGACCCAAGACTTTGCCAAGTGGAGCTCAGCCAGGTGTCAGGAGCTCAGCAGCTCTTTCCACAGCTGGCTTTCCATGCAGTGGGCACTACAGCATGTGGCATCTACAAGCACTGACACAGAACGGGACACAAACCTAGTGTTTGGCTTTTCCGCCTGCTTTGTCCCATCTTTGCATTAGGAGTAGGAAGGTAGGAATCAAGCTCTCTGACTTGGACTTGAATTTCTGATCTAGCACCAGCTTCTTCTCTGTTTCTCTTGTAATTAGTCTCAGTGAGTGGTGCTGGAAGTGTTGAGAGGGTCTTGGAGGGGATAACAGTGTGCATATGCCTTTTGCCCAAAGCACGAAAGGAAAAAAACCCTCCTGTGTTGGCATTCCTGAAAATGTTATCCAAATAATTCTTTTCTTTATGTTTGGACACACGTGACCTCTTGAAGCTTAGAATGTACAAGGTTGCTGTTACTCATCTGCTTTGGGGGCTGCAGACAAAGAATGACAGGGTAACTAAAGAGAGGGTGTTTGGAGCTGAATGCAGTCCTGGGACCTGCGGGAGGCTGAATGGTTTGATGTGATGATCTTTAAGGTCCCTTCCAGCCTAGAAAATTCTATGGTTCTATGATTCCAACCATGAAGATTCTGTGATTCTGTGAATGTAGTCCTAGGAGTTCTGTGTTGGTACCAGGAGCTTCTCCCACAGTGGTTCTGCAGCTTTTATCTGTTTTCAGCACAGCTACAGTGGCTTTGCAGGGACTTTGAAAATTCCCCAATAGGCTTGATTTGCGCAGCCCTCTGATGATAGGAATTATTTCTGCCTTTCTAAAATTTCTTGCTGATCATCCCATTAGTTGAAGCGGGTGGAGGATGTGACAGGGGAAGCTAGAGAAAACTAGGCAAGCCATGTTTATTTTTGTGCTCATTCTGTACCCTCTGTGTACACACAGCCTTTATGCTGGCCAGTTACAATCTTAAAAGTGACAATAATAATTCAGGCCACAGCTTAGCAAAGCATCTGTAAACATTCATATTTTCTGGCATGCTAGTAGCCCCTGTAAACATCAGGATTTTTATTACCCTTGCTGTTTCTGTGAATAAGAGATTTTCCACGTGTCTCAGCAGATATGAGAAATCAAAGAAACTAATAAGAGAAGAGAAGAGAAAGCCAGTTTTGAAATGGCTTTTGTTTTTCCAAATGGGTAAAAGGTACACGCATCCATTCAATTTTGATGCTTTAAAACTATAGGAATAAATATAAAATATTAGATACATTTATATTCAATCTATTCCTTTACATGCTTTAAACATAAACCTAAAGGGAGTGTTTTGATCAATATTTCCATATGAATTTCATTAGTCATGGAAACCAATTAGTTTTCCTAGCAGTATCTGTAATACAGATGCTTTCCACTGGGAACTTTGATGAAACTTAGCTCATTTCTCACAGGTCCCTCGACACCCATGAGAACAGCAATATCTTTCAGGACCACTACTGGTCCTGAGTGGCAAGGTCATGATGAAAGGTACCACCTCCCACTTTGTCTTTGCTTCATGCAGAGGAAAGAAGGAATAAAGATTCAAAACTCTGGATTTGTCAGCCTCTGGAAATGTCCTTTTTTTTCTCATTATGAAGGGCTGTAAATAGAACACAATTTAGCAAGACAAAAGGGTATTAGATGTAAATATATTTTCAGACAGAGTTTCCTCACAAATCTGGGTTCTTGGAAATAATGATTGACTGACTACCTTGCTTATTTTCTGTAGTGCTATTTGAGCTTCTTTTTTAGCAATTGTATGTTTTTATTTGAACTACAAGTAATTTCTTGCCAATTATGCAGATGAAGTGTGAAGCTCATTCACAATTCCTTTTTCAGATTCCAGTTCAGTGCACAATAATGTTCAAACTACCTACGGCTGGATTGTCAAGGTAGAAGTAGGTTATTTGCTGCTGACATGATTTGACCTACATTAGAACAGGGAAAGAATAATCTCTCTCCTCTTTGTTGGTTCCATAATCTGTATCTACAAAAATGTGCAAAGCCCAACTTCAAGCAGAGAATTTGGTATCCTAAGACAAACAGTCTGGGATATCCCAGTTAACTGGTATTGAAGTGACTTCATTGCAGATGTAAGAGAAAATCATTAAGTCCAGTGTCGGCAAAAACATGTTTTAATTTCAAATTTGTGTATGCACATGTGTCCTGAAGAGGAGCTAATTAAAAAAAACCCAAACAGGTGAAGACTAGTCAGCAGCCTGAAGGGCAGGGAATTCCCTCGGGGTGGTAGCAGCTATGGTTCGAATACTGCGGACTGAAAAAAAGGCTCAAACACGAGTCTCTTGCTATTCAAGCAAATGCTTTAACCATGCCTAAGGTGACTAGTGCTGGCACTTTTTACCCCAGTATGTTTTTCAGTGACTGTGCCTAGGGCTGGCGTGTTCAGGGAGGAACACAGCGCTGCTGCTGCTGCTGCTGTGCATTAGGGGAGGTCTGTTTGCCTGACCAAGAAGAAGAAGCCTCGATACCTCTTGTAGCATCTCCCCAGATTACAGCAGTGCTTGCACAGGCTGTGGGAAGGAGTCTGTTCAGACTTTGTGCTTCTAACTGAGAGTGAGTGTCTGTGTTTAGGGGTCTGGGTCCCAAACAGCTGAGAATTTAATCTTTTTTTTTTTTTTTTCTTTTTACCTACACTCTACAGTTTAAAGTTATTGCACTTGGTTTTGTTTAGTTGTGTGCTTGGACTGGATTACATTTACGTTATGAACTGTCTGACAATAACCCTCTGATAAAAAGCTGTTCTCACTGCTAGCAAAGCTGCTCCGGATGGACGTTGGTGTGACTGAGGTCAGAATTCATCCTTCGGGAATTTAGTAGCAGACTTGTTTTGTAGAGAAAGTCAGAGGCACTTTGGAAGCTCAGAAGCTGATGTAAAGAGGGTGCTCTAGCAATCGGTTCTTGTGGTACCCAGCTGGTTACTTAACCAACCTTAGCACTAATAAACCCTTGTGAAATAGTTTTTACTGAAGTTCAGGTTACAATCATCTTACTTGGAATAGTTTTTTAACTCCCAAGACAACCCTGCTGCAAGCATCAGTGGGAGAAATTTGGCCTATACTGTTGGACTGAGTGTGATCCTGAGACAGGAATAATTCAAGAGGGAAAGAAAAGAAATAAACCTCCTGAAATGGCAGTATCAGTTTCTGAGTTGTGTTACTGTACCTCGTATGTTTCACTTTGAAAATAAAGCTGCATGATCTGCTAAGGGGTTAATCAGTTTGGTTTAGTTAAAAATTCTTAGCCACGATGAAAACATTTTAGCACCTAAGAGGAGAGATTGTGGGTGAAAAACTGAAGATACATGATTTATCACTCCCCTCACAAATAAAATTTATTCATTGCATCCACCAGCCATCACACAGATGGTCAGAAAATTGGCTTTGTGTAGAGATGTGGATTCAGGCATGAATATTAATATGAGACAGATGTAAACGCATATTAATATGCATTTGCTTTGCATGGACTGACATTACAATATTTTCATTAAAGAAGCCACATTTGAAATGGAAAGTATAGGTCACCTTTTGAAAACATAAAATAGTAGGGTACAATGTATTTACACTTCCCTGGAACAACAGAAACAACAAAATACTTTTTTTTTTTAAAAAAAAAAAAAGAGACACGTACGACACTTCTTGTAGCAAACTATGTTGGATGCAACGTAATAATTAATAAATCAGGAAGGCATCTCTCACTTTGCAGTTAAAACACCTTTCCCCCTTTTTTGCCTCCCTTGTTATGCTGGCACTAATGCACATACATAACGTTTGGGTGATGGATACAGGGATCCAGATCAGCATACGGTGAAGTTAGGCTAAGGTAGGTAGACTTACTAAACTCATCCTGTCTCAAAATGCACCATTCAAGATGTTGTTGTCTTTGCAATGGCAGCAATGCATAAACCCTGTAAGATTTATGAAGATACACTACTTCTTGGGATTTATTTTTTTTGGTAGGGGACAGCATTTATGTTCACGGCAGCGTTCACATCTGTGCATTGTTAGTGTTTGCTCATGGTAACATCATGCGTTTGCCCAAAGAGAAACTTGGTGTCATTCTGTATGTCATATTATAAGAGACCATTTCACAGATATTTGCTAAGCATTTTTTTGCAAAGGCTCTGCAACAGAAATATCATTTCGAGGGGGAAATTGGATCAATTTTGTTCTTACATAAAGCAGTCATAGAATCATAGAATTGTCTAGGTTGGAAGGGACCTTTAAGATCATCTAGTCCAACCATCAACCTAACTCTCATAAAAAAACAAAATAAAACCATACAACACACACCCACACCCCCCATTACTTAACTTGTCTCTATGTGTTAAGTCAACCCGTCTTTTGAACACCTCCAGGGATGGTGCCTCAACCACTTCCCTGGGCAGCCCATCTCAATGCTTAATAACCCTTTCAGAGTAAAAAAATTTCATAATATCCAATCTGAACCTCCCCTGGTGCAACTTGAGGCCATTTCCTCTTGTCCTATCGCCTGTGACTTGGGAGAAGAGACTGACACACACAACCCCCCCCCCCCTCATTTCAGGTAGTTGTAAAGAGCAATAAGGTCTCCTCTCAGCCTCCTTTTCTCCAGGCTGAACAACCCCAGCTCCCTCAGTTTTTCCTCATAAGACTTGTTCTCCAGGTGCTTCACCAGCTTCATTGCCCTTCTCTGGAACCACTTCAGGAGCTTTCTAGCTGGTAGCCATAATCCTTGTGGGTCTGAGTAAAGAGCTTTATAATTACAAATATTTTGCAAGGAGAGGTTGTTGAAGTTAAGATGAAAGGTGTCAGCAGGCTCTCCGGTGGCTTGTCAGATCCCCTGCACCCTTTGAGTGTAACTATGGGGTTATAAATCTGTGGGAACACCTGGACTGGCTTCTGCTTGCACGGCAAAGCAGGTAGGTAGCCCTCTGCATCCTGCACCTGCAGGATGTGAGCTCGGGGAGCTGACTCACTCCTCCGCAACTGTGTAATTTAAAGATGGCACAAGTGCTGGTGTAAGCAAGATGGAGCTATTTGTCCACGTCCGACCCCCGTGGCTAGTGATGAGAAGGCCTGTGTCTAAGGCCAAGATAATAATGATGCTGCTGTAAATTGCTCTGGGTGATGAAACCCAGAGTGCATTATCAGCCAAGCTGCACTGCTTGCTGCCATGGGCAGGATGAGGCACAGAAGCAGTGCCCCCATGGGCTCCTTGTGCACGTCCCTGCTGTGAGGCTACTGGGTGCAGGGCAGAGGAGCCCCCTGCCCTGCTCTGGACGTGGCACGTGCCCCTGTGGGGGGAAACAGCTTGGAAAAGGGGATGCAGAGGCAGCTGTGACACTTGCATGACTCCTGAGGATTACTCTACGTAGAAGACATTTTTGGCTGGCTTTTTAGAGCATCCACCCATCCCGGATGGTATGACAATTAGGGCAACAAAGATGATTAAGGGATTGGAGCATCTTCCTTATGAGGAAAAGCTGAGAGAGCTGGGACTCTTTAGGCTGGAGAAGAGAAGGCTGAAACCTTATTAATGCTTATAAGTATCTAAACGGCAGTTAGAGGGAGGATGGAGCCAGACTCTTTTCAGTGGTTCCCAGTGACAGGACAAGGGGCAATGGGCATAAGCTGGAACATGGGAAGTTCCATTCAAATATGAGGAAGAACTTCTTTATGTGAGTGAGGGTGCCAGAGCCCTGGAAGAGGCTGCCCAGGGAGGGTGTGGAGTCCCCTTCTCTGGAGATCTTCAGGACCCACCTAGATGCCGTCCTGAGTGATGTGCTCTGGGCAACCCTGCTTTGGCAGGGGAGTTGGACTGGATGATCTCTAGAAGGTCTCTTCCAACTCCAACCATTCCATGTTTCCGTGATTCCATGACACAGGGGTAGGATGTAATGCTCCAGTGTATTTGAAGACTGTAGCCTCATAGCTCTTCATGCTGCCAGATGTCAATGGAGCCTTTTGGTATTTCTTGCAGCAGATGCTGGGTAAATAGATGTGGACTCTGTGGCCTTTGCTCCAGCCCTCCCAGGTGCTTGAAAGACTCTGAGGCTCCTCTGCATGTGTGTGCTCACCTATGTCAGTTTAATGATGGAAGGGGAGAGAAGGAAAGTTTATATTTGTTTTACTTTCTTTTTTTTTTTTTTCTTTTTCTTTTCAGCTTCCTAAGTTTCAGAAAGTTTCACACAGAAGACTGCTTGGTAGCTCCTGAGAGTGTGCTGCCCTTGTTTTCCCTGTGGCTGTCTCGCTCCAGCTCAGCTGTCAGTCAAATGGAGCATCTCCAGGAAGGGAATGCAGAGGGGACCCGGCTCCCGGCTCATTATACGCTTCTGTCAATACAACAGAAGAGATCTCATTCACAGAACATATTTTGTATCGCAGGTAACTTCCTCAAATTCCCAGTCATAAATCTTCCTAATTCAATATTCTGTGGTCTGATTCATCTGGCAAGCCAACAGAGGTTTCAGCGAATCTGGCAGCTCCCTGCAATGCTTTTCTCTCATGACTTCCCCCTCCAGCCCCACATCCAATGTACCTCTTTTCTCTCTCCCTCTTGGGCTTATTTCCCTCCCCCCTAGAAAATCCCAGGGAATCAGTATCCTTATTCAGCAAGTGTCTTCAGAAATTATTTTCAATAGAAAAGTATAGATTAAAAAAAAGTTGGTTTTCTTTTTTTCTAAATTAGAATATTTGAGTTTCTTGATCAATTCTAGCTTATTTCTTGCTCAAATTCACTCACCATTCAGTTGGATCTCCTTGTGATAGCCAGGGGAGTTGTCATCAGGGAGCCCAGTTCCTTGTGTCTCACATATGTCAAGACTCTGGCCAGATGAACTGTCAAAAAGTAAGGACAGTCTCCTGTTATTGCCATTGTTTGCTCTCTGAAAGTGTTCAACGTTCACATTTCCCTCCAAATGCAGGATACAAGGAAACATAGGAAGTGATATTTTTCACTCAAGCATAGCACAGGCCAATGGGTGGGCAACAGAAGGTGGGAAATAGGCATGGGTGTGACAAGGTGGAGTCCTGTCCCCAGAGAAGAGCTCACCTTCTCATTCATAGGTGACAAGGAGGTTTTGGTAAGAAGCGAGGATGTACTTAGCTTTGTGAATACCCAACTGCTTGTTTCCCTCTGCAGTACATTCTTCTGAATACATTTTACATGTTCATGGGCTGGAAAGCTTAGTACTGATGAGTTTTCATCTTGAGATGGATGCTTTGAACAGTGAAGTGTGTTCTGATAGGTACCAATGTGTGACTGTGAAAAAAAACATTTTAAGAGTGTTCTGGCTCGAGGTCCTGGTACCTGTGGTGCTCCTCCAGGAAAAATGGAAGCTAACTGAAGGCCAAAAATAAATCCTCCTTGTACATGATTTTTTTTTTAATATTTTTGTCTATTTATTTTCAGTAGTAGACTGAATCAATGAAGAAGAAAAGGGAGCACTTGTTTCGTTTTTTATACTGCATGAAGAGTTTCCATCATATTGTTTTCAGGTCAGTGTTGCTGAGACCAGCCTAATTGGAAGTTTCTTTAGTTGCATTGTATCGGACTGCTATGTCCTCATTCTTCATCAAGATCTTTTCTTTCTGTCCCAGCAACAGCTTGGAGAAGTAGGCTTTGCAAGGTTCACCTCCATCCAGAGTGGCTTTTCAGGATCTTCTAGGCAGAATTGTGGCTCTGTCCTAACTGATTAATTTTATCTGGCTCTGTTCAGTCCCCTGCACATCTTGCAGCTTGTGTTCCTTGTGTCAGTTGCTTGTTTCCTACTCATATGTTGTTGTTGAGAGTAGTAATTAAGAAGTCAAACTCTGTTTTTCCCCTTGTAGAAAATACAGATTTTTACAAACAGTAGCATTGTGGGCAGTTTATGGCTTTCAATGGCTCCCTAACGTCCTACCAAAGGCCAAAGAGCCTGCTGGGGTTGTCACTGGCTGTCAGAGGACACGTCTGTCTTGGTGCTGCCCTCCTGTTGCCAGCTTCTGTGGCCCTCTGTATTGCTTCCCTCTGGATGCTCAGGGCGTTGTGCTGGCATTGCTCTTGAGTCCATTTGTGGGGTCAGGGCAATTCACCTTCACCCCAGAGTCATTTCTTTCTGAGAAGAGAGACAGATGGGCGATTTCTCCTAGTAAATGCAGCCACTCTTGCCTTCTGTGAAAGATGCCGAGGCATTGTCCCTGTGTTGCCTAACTGATTCCTACCACTCCCTGAGTCAGCAAGGTTAAAACTTGCCTCCCTTCATCCTCCACCCACCCCCTGAGATAAGTTTTGATATAAAATATGACTTTCATTCAACCTTGCATTTTAACTCCGTATGCAGTTTGTCAGCCACGCTCCTACAAATGTCGAAATAGGGTGTAGCCGTTTCATGGTGAAGTAGTTTTGGGATGATTTGACCCCAACACCTTTTTCTTCAACAGGTACTGAAATAACCATGTATTTCTGGTTCAAGTCAGTCAGGATCGTTTTCTGTCTGCATTGGATTTGCAAGGACAGATGGCATCCAACGTCTAGAGCTCAATCCAAACTAAAACTGGAGGGGAAAGTTGTTTGATTCTTTGCAGGAATTACTGTCTAAACAAAACCTGACTTCAACAGATTTCTATGCAAAACCCTTTGATTCCCATTTTCCATCTGTGAGAAATTTGGGATGTTATTGTTGGATTAGTATGTTTCCTTTGATAAACATATTAAAACATGGTTCAAAATAGCTTTTTATCATCTGAAAGATATAATGTGAATGAAATCCCCTCTGACTCTTGTGGGTTTGGCAGCAGTTTTCCTGCTTTTGTTACATTTGCAGCAGGTTTCCATAATTCTTTGCTTGTAGTTCTGGTCACGTTGCTAGTGCAGAGTGTTTGGCTTAGGAAGTAGCAGTAAAATGGACTCCAGTACCTGGAGATATTAATATTTCCCTCACCTTGACATTTTATCCAATTTTTGCCTTTGATTCCTGCCTCCACCAAAAGAGAATTTGGAGTCTTGGCAGGCGGCTGGTGGGAGGGATGCTGAATACCACAATTTTGAGGTCAGGCTCCAGAGTGTTCTCACAATTTTTTTGCTTTCTCATTGTAGGACTATGCTCCTAGACAGTGAGAGCTCAGAGCTTTCAATCTTTAATCTTCTGTATTTGTGTCTTCTCTCGACAAGCAACCAGGAGCTGCAAAAAGAGACATCACGGTTGTCAAGAGTTCATGGTCCACATGGTGGTGGTCAGTCATAGTATAATAGTTATGCTTTTTTTTCCCCAGAGTAACAGAATACCGTAAGATGATAAGAGACAAAATAAGCAACACCTCTTCAACTTTGATCTACTCAGACTTAATCTGTAGTCAGCTGTTCCCAGTTCTTTCCCTGTTGAAATGTCCCACTTTTTAACCTTCTCTTTACTGGTATTATAAGCAGTAAAAGTATCATGATTGGTACCAGTAATAGGATTATTGTTTATTACCAACATCTGTGTAGACGATAAGGCCAGTTATCTCAGGTGTTGGTCTGTAGTTGGCAACGATGCTGTGTTTGGCTGGGGCAGCTGTGGGCATCCAGCTTCTCAAAGCATGCAGGAGCCATGTGCAGCATGATTTTGACAGGACAAGGGGTAATGGTTTTAACCTAAAAGAGGGTATGTTCAGACTAGATATGAGGAAGAAATTCTTTACAATGAGGGTGGTAAAACGCTGGAACAGGTTGCCCAGAGATGTGGTGGATGCACCATCCCTGGAAAAGCTCATGAGCATGTTGGATGAGGCTTGGAGCAACCTGATCTAGTTGAAGATGTCCTTGATACTTGCAGGGGGGTTGGACTTGATGACCTTTAAAGATCCCTTTGAACCCAAACTATTTTACGATTCTGTGATTTTCTTTCAGTTTTCCTTCCCAGTCTACAACATTGGGACAGTAGAGTTGAAACTGTTACGATATTCTCTTGATTTGAAAAGCATCATTCATCGCTTCAGCAAAATAAGCATATAACCCTAAACAAACTAACTTAACAGAAAATATTTCATTTGCAAGATATTTTAACCCAAATCAACTACCGAATATTCTGCCCACTGGAAATGGGAATTTCTCACACATCCCATATTGAGAATCAGGAAGATCCCCTAGAACAATTCCCTCTCTCCAGTGTTGGACCAGGCAGGATCTCAGCCTGGGAAGGATGAAATGCTGCTGGTACAGCCTGCAAATCAGCCACAGGACTGTGTCAGGCTCTATGAGGTTACACAACACAAATGGATATTCCTCATCATTTACCATCTTGCTAAATTTGGGGTTGACATCGGGTTCAGCTCAGCACTTTTTGTCTTGGTGAGCTTTTGGTTGGTGTTGACACACATGGGGTAGTTTTGTTTCAGTTAGTGGGTTATTTCTCTTGCCTAGGGAGGATTAATTGTGCTGTGCTCATTTTACACTCAGTATGTCATGGATATTAATCAATCTGAGTCTGGAAAAAGATGAGTATTGATCTGTGCTATTTGCTAGAAGTGCACTGCCACATTTTTGCTGAGAGCTCCCTTACAAAACGAAGCAGCAGCGTTCCCACTGAAATAATTTGGATGTGCAAGCTTGCGATGAAAATTCAGTCACCAGAAGAGCTAATTAAAATAATCGCTTGTTACTATTTTAATATTAATTCACTTTTCAGTTGTTCATAGCGCTGCGTGCTGCCCTGGGATGATGAAATGAGGCAATGGGGCGGACTGGAAGAGCGTGCCACTGGGCACGGTGCCCAAGAGCCCAGGGAAGAGGTAGGTTGCCACAGGCTGAGCACCTACCCATGCCCACGCAGCAGGAGGCCATGGGACTTGGACTCTGAATGAGGTGTTGGGGACTATGGTGCTAATCTGCATCCCACACGCATCCTCCATCTCTGTGGTCCAAGGGTCCCCTCTGCCTGTTCCCCATCAGGGAGCAGCTCCACCTCCTCTGTTGGGGGCCAGAGCCTGGGGGAGCTGCTGTGGGACCCGGAGCCCTCTGTCCTCCTGCTGAGGCTCCCCATGACCTTCCTGCGGGTCAAAGGGAGGCATACTGTGGAAAACAACACGCCAAAGATGTGACTGAGGCCACCAACTCTTGTCACTAAAGCTACAGTAGAGCTATGAGCTGTTGGGAACAGCTTTTGGGCAACACCAATCTGGACTGAATTTAAAAAGAAATCTGTCTCAGTGTGTCTCAGTGGTTTCTCTCCCTCCTTTTACATTCCTTTTTTTTTTTTAAAAAAAAAAATCTTAAACACTTTAGAGCCTGTTTTCTGGTCTTTGGTTTTTAGACAGATGAACAGCAGGGCTTTATAAGCTGATTGTGTTCAGATGTACATCTGCAGCAATAATTGGGATACAGAGGGAATGGTGTCACTATAACATTTTGCAATAGATGTTGGAATGAAACCACAAATAGAAACCACATTCTGCTGTTAATTGTTTGATTTAAACCCACAAACCCAGTAAAACTCAAAGACATAAGAACAATAAAATCGCATGGTGCTCACAAAAGGCATGCAAGATTTGAGACCAACTTCTTGTCCCAAATCAGCTCATGCACACATCTTAGAAACAGGTTAGGATGTAAAGTGGCTTTTTTTTTTTTTTTTTTTTTTTTTCAGTCCCCTGCCACCTGAATGCTTCAGGAATACAGAACCTTGGTCCCCTCTGCTCTTCTTTTTCTTTTGCCCTCTATCCTCTTTTATGCCCTTTTTTCCCTCTGGGCACTTCCTGTGGTACATCTTGCATCTTGTTTTGATTCACCCAGGCTTTTCCCTTAAGGGCTGTTGTTGTCCCAAGGCAGCAGCTTTGCAGAGGTTTATGGCTCGCCATGCAGCCTTGTTGTAGCCACCTTAGACCTCAGTGGCCATCCAGGTCTAGTAGGAAAGTTACTGCATTCATTACCAAAAAAAAAGGCTTTGTACAGCTCCTGCCACAGATCCCAAACCTTCAAAACCTCTTAGTTTACAGGGTTTGGAGTTTTTCAGTAAAACTTTTCAATTTTCAGTCACAAACAAGTATTTCCTGACATTATCTGTTCAAACAAAAATTTACATCTTTTCACAGGAAAGTAATGAAAAGATTTCAGTCACCCTTAGGTAGCAGATTGTTCTGGTTTTGACCTTTTTTCTGGAGAGTAAAATTCCCCTGTTGTTCAGTGTAGCCTAAAGTTGCCTGGACATGGTGTTTTTCTAATTCTGACTATAATGGTGAAAGCAAAAGGTGCTGTTTCTGGACAGGAGTAATGAGGCATTGTAAAAGCTGGTACCATTCCCTGCTTTACACTGGGACAGACTTTTTGTCACAGGCATGTGTCAGGGGAAGGAGGCAAATTTGCATTTGTGCATTCTGCACAAACAGCAGGAGGACTGATTTTAAGTCTAACAACCTCAACTAGGATTGATGAACCTGCTCTGAAAAGGACAAAAACATAGAAACGTGGCCCAACCCTCATATCAAACTTTTGGGGGAGATTGTGGTAGATACAAACACTATATAGCACAGCATATGATAGAAGGTATAGAATTCAATTATTTGATCATTACACAGATTTTAGCACTACATATTCTTCTTAGTCCCTTGTTTGCCTTTCAGTCCTTTGTTTCCAGGCTTGTTCATTTTTACTTATTACCTGTTCTGCAATCCTTTTTCCTCTAATCTTCCCCAAAATCATGTTCTGGTAGTTTGCCTTTTTGGAAAAACTTCCTTGCTGCTTCTCTAAACCTTGCTCCTAGCATCAGTTTAAAGTCTTTTTTTTTTTTTCTCCTTTGCTTACAGAGCATTGATTTTTTTTTCCACTGTGGCTGATATTTGTCATTTAATTTAATGACTGTGTTCTTTACAGCATTTCTGTCCCAAAGTTTCAGACACAGGGAAGAATAAAATACAACATTAAGTTTTCCTCGCTGGGTTGAATTCCAACCCGAGAGCAAACCTGAAGTGTGTGCTGTTACTCCTTTCAACCATGGACAGCCATGGTTGGTCCCCAAATGCTGCTGCCCCCAGGAACTTCTGCTCGACCACGGCTTGGTACCAGCAGAGATGCTGCTGGGGTTCAGTCACTTGTGGAGAAGCTGCAAAGCAGGCAGTGTTGACTGAATGATGAATACCAACACAAAGTGTAATTAACACAGACAGGCATTTATTGCCAACAAGAATAGGAAACAGTTTTATTCCCTCTCTTGCTGCCAGCTCTGGCAGGTTGAACAGCCAAGTGTCATATCAGAACATTGTTGGTACGTGGGGAGATTGGTGCATGCTTCTTGATTCAGTTAAAAAAAAATAAAGCAAGCAAAAAGGAAAGATAGATTGATGTCACTTTTGCTGGTGTACAGTAGCATGTTCCTAGTGTTCCTACATATTCTGTTCAGTAGCATATTCCTATGAATTGTTACCGGCTGTTTTCCATCCGCTTTTACATTACTAAAGTTCCTTTTGTAAATAAAATGCAAGTGAGCATTTTATTAGTGGGGAGTAATCATCGCACCATGGGAAAATGTACAGTAAACAGAATGCTCA
Source organism: Scolopax mira (assembly GCA_004320125.1). Classification (NCBI taxonomy): domain Eukaryota; kingdom Metazoa; phylum Chordata; class Aves; order Charadriiformes; family Scolopacidae; genus Scolopax; species Scolopax mira. Next base: position 26,656 of record BJBW01000777.1, on the reverse strand, counting down.
TATTATGAATTTGGCTTCATTTGTTCAAAGAAGAATATGTATATGAAAGTAAATAGTAAGTCAGGAAGTAAAGTATTATAAAAATGACATTCTCTTTCTACTTCAGTCTTACTTTACAGGAAGAAAAATATTATTTTTATTAATCCAGAAAAGATTATTATGCAAAAATGTGGCAATAGAGCACAGTGTCTTTTCGAGATGTGAAAAAATACCCATTTAAATCTGTGTAGAATAACATTTATCCCATTTTTCTGAACTACACTTTTGGAAGACTACCCTCACTATTTCCAGATTTGTCACTGATATTCAACGGACCTGAAAAACCTTTCCCTAAATTTGTTGTATGTGGTTTTTTGATCTACACTTCCGGGTTTGTAGGATGGAAATTCCCAAAACATTTCCAATCAGTTCTACCTTAAACTTGATTACTTAATTGTTTATTCAGATAAATATGTAAGAATGATTTAAACACAATAGTCAAATAGAGAGAAATAACTAAAAATTCGGGCTTTGTGCAGCTACCGGCATATAGCTATATAGAGTCAGCTGCAAGATTAGGGCTTGTGAAATAAACATCACTTTTTCTTTCTAAAGAAGCAGTGGGCTGTATTTTCTTCTCCAGAAGGTGGAAGGGATGAGAAGATGGATTTGGCTGTTTCAAAACCTTTTGAAAGGAGTGTACAGAATCAACACAGAGAACATTTCAGAAGAATTATCTTCTTTCCTTGGGTGCCAAGCAGTTTTAGTTTTAGTTTTACTCTGGAAATGATGAAAACCCATGTATTTCTGTGTACTTCCCCATGCTTTGTGTAGGGTGGGTGCCAGAATCAATATATGCCCATGAGAGTCTGGGCTCGTGCTTTCCCGTAACCCAATTACTGGCTACACCAGCTACACAGTGGTTCATCCACCTGGGTTCTTCCACACTACCACTTTTCAGAACCTGCAGGACAATATTGAAAATTAAGCCCAGCTAATAGAAAAAAATGTTAAATCGATGGCCGTAAAATTTAATGGGTTTATAGCAGTCTTAACACAGTAGGACTGAATTATCGTGTTAATTTAATTTCCATTTCTAAATGAACCAGAAGGCACCATAAAGGTCAATTAACCACTACCTTCCTTGTCTTCTTTATTCTTTTACTGCCAGCTTTAAATCACAGTCACCCCCAAAGCATTCAAACACAAGCTCATGAGTATCTTTTAGAGACTAAGTATAAACAGAATACAACAACCCTTCGTGTGCTCAAGCACACTGATTGCTTTACCATGTTAGATATATCTGTCATTGCATCAGATGTAAATAAACATTGCAGAGAGTTTTGTTTGCTGGTATTCATTGCTAGGTCATTGTTTCTAGAGGGGTTTTGGGCTTTGTCAGGCTGTCAGTAGCTCCAACCTATGTCCTTAGAAACAGAAGTGGCATGTGTGCATCCTTCCCACCATCTTCTCTGCTCACAAAGTGCTCCCCATCACAGTTTGTGAAGCTATTCCAAAGTCTTCCTTACAATTACCGTGTGCTATTCGCCCAAAAGACCACTTAGCACATTGGCCAGGCTTAGCTCTTTGCCATTGCTTCACTCTACACTCGATGGTCACCTCCCACCTTACACTTGGAATGCAAGGTCTCCAGCTGCAGCATGACAAGCTCATCTGGGTCCTTGTCCACAGAAACAGAGACTGGGCACTTTAACAGGACACTAATAATTAATGCTTTAGGTTGCTTCAGAGGCATCAATAGATGAGTATGTCAACAGTGTGCTTTCTGGTAGTTGGTATCATGTCACTCTTGCTAAATTTATCTGTTTGTTGTCTGGGTGTGCTAGGGAGGGGTTGTGGTGCCTGGTTACAGATGCTGATTAACCACAGGACAGCTGAAGCATAGAAGGTAAGTTTCAGTAATGTTGAAGTTAATGAAGATTCTGCTCTTGATTGTAATAGGGCCAAGGTTTTACTGGAGACATTTAACTTCCCAAGGTCACACAGAGCCTTAGTGATGCAGCTGGGGATGGAGTCAGATGTCTTGGTCCACACCTTAGCTACAAAGCCAGTCTTCCCTCTTTTCTGAAGAGTCAAGTCCACACATCTCTTATGTCTATATTCTATATTCCTTGTATGGTCTTGATTATTTCCTTTCCTCCAAAGCCTGTTTTCCTTATTTCTCTTTCCATGATGAAATAGAGTCAAATGAATTACGATCCAGAGCAACATATGTATCGGAATAGTGGTTTTATTTTTTATTTATTTGTAGAGTTTGTTAAGGGATTGACAAGCTTTCCTGTCTCATATATAAACATTCTTGAAATAGCCATCTAAAGAGATAATCAAAACAGATAAATCTTTTGTGTTACACATTCTGTTAGCTGGAATTGCACAAAACATGAACCAACGCTATACAAAATAATGGTATTTGTGTGGTCGTATGTGCAGTGTAAGCACAAAACTGTGCACTGCTAGAGGCAACTTCACTTTTTATAGCCAAACAGTAGTATTATTTGGGTCCACAAACCCATTTAGATGGATGCACACACACACGACCCCGTTGTGTACTGGTGCAGACTGGCTGTTGTGGGACCCGGAGCAAGAAATGGAGAGGAGCCTCCTGCCCAGCCAACTGGGGATGCTCAGCCCCGTCCCCTCTGTTGAGTGGGCACAGACCAGCTGCATCTCTGGCACATTTGATAAATCTGCCCCAGGTCTTGCTAAGCTGTGTGGCTTCTGCTGGGCTTTTAGGGGGTGTAGCAGGTGAATAAGGTTATGTGTTGCGTGGGCATTGCTCAAAAATTCAGCATAGTTCCCTGAAAGTTCAAACTTTTTCCTACTTTGGGAAATGAAGTTAAGTCATGCCCAGTGGGTTTCTTAAAGCAAAATGCAGACTTCCAGCAATGTAAAAGAAGAGTGAAAATAAAGATAGGGAACTAAAGTTTAAAGAGATTTCTGTAATTGTTGATTTCAAATGCAGAAGCCCCTTAGGCAAGTGTCAGGCGAAGCTGGTAGGAGGGAAACCAAGAATAGTCTGTAGAAATAACTCCAAAATGTCTTAGAAAAATAGAGGGAATGAATCAATTATGTGGAGCTTTTCAAGCCATCCATTAGAGAAAAATAATTCTTTGCTAAATGCCATAGGATGAGGCAAAAGATCTGCAGAAGTAAGTTTATTCCTATTAAACCCTAGCTTGTCTTCCATAAAGACAGTAATGCTGTCTGTTGGCCTGTGTGAACACTTCAGGATATATTTCTAAATAGTTATTCTGCTGAAACAATTCAAACCTGTATTGGGGATTCTCTAGGTAAGCTCATAGTATTGGGTTCTTTCGCCTTTTTAGTTTTCAGTTTGCCAGATCCAGACACACTGATAATCATATTTGTTTGTGAGCAGGCTCGTGCTGGGCAGGTCTTTGTGGCTGTCTCAACATCACTCAGGTTTCAATTTTTAAAGGCCTTTTGGAGACATCTGGAAATGATAACTTATGATCTGACACAAGGAATCCTGTGCCACACTTATCAGCAAGCAGCCAGAGAACCAGAGGGAAGAGCTCAGGGGCTGAACTCTTTGCACAAAGTGTGCTTAGCTCAATGGGCATTTTTGAGTTTGAGTAAATTTCAAACCTGTCCTGGAATTTTCTGAGCAGAAGAAAGACATTGAAAAAGTTATTTGATATCCATGGTTTTCATTCCGAAGAAGTGGCAGTGGAATAGGGTGAACTGAATATGTCCAGTATGTTGGGGAAAGAGGAAAAATTGCTTGTTAATAAAATGTGTACTGAGGAAATCTTAGGTGCTGGAACTGGTGACCATCATATACCACCCTGGACTCCTATGTCTAACTCTTAATTCTAGACAAGGGTCAGGAAAGTACTTACTTGGAATTTGAGTGCATTAAATAGCCCTGGCTACGTATGTCAGGATTTTCAAGGTGACTTTGGATATGCCAGCTCTGAGATATTTGATGTTTTATCCACCTTAAAAGCCTTTTATTCTCATGAAGCACACAGAACACGTGCTGGCCCTTTCACTGGCAAAGGCCATGCCATGAAATCACTGCTCCCCTTCTGCAATCCAAGTGCCTGCGAGCAAGCACCCACATAAAAGCTCCAGGAAAATATACTGTAAATTCAAATGTCAGAGGAGCGTCCTCTTTGCTAGACCTTCAAGTAAATGCAAAAAGCTGCTGTCACTTGAGGTCCCTGCCAATGGCAATACTGCAGAGCCGGGCTGATGTTGTGGTGACTCTGCATCATACTTTTTCTTTGGGGATTAAAATAATTTCTTTGCTCCCATTTGGAGTTTTCACAGCACTGTTTCGGATGACAAAGCATTGCCTCGTCTGTTTAATTCTTAGTGTCATAAGAAAAGAAAAAAATGAAACAAGATTCTTTATTCACCCACAGCTCTTAAATCTCTCTTTAAAGCTGATTTCATTGTGTTTCGGTTTTATTAAATTATATGAAAATGCATGTGGGGAGCTGCTTTTAATTACCTTTGATTTAGTAAAAATAGCCCCTTTGATAATATCTGAATAGCTAAAGCTACAAAAGTATGTTTTACAACTTCTTTTTCTAAATGTTGTTGTCATATTTAACACAAGAGTCTCTTGTCCTCGCTTTCTTAATGATCCCCTAATTTCTGTTAGATTTTTGTGTGAGACGAGCATTGCTTTACAAGGTGTATTGATGTTCTGTACTCAAACAGCTTTCAGGTTTCTTTCCCCCTATTTTATGGAGGCTTGATAGTTCGTTTTTATGATCAGAATAACTTCCTACAACCAATTTAATTTGCATTGTGGAACGTACAATGTGAGAGCAGTATCTATTTTTCCTGTTTTTCAGACTGCGATGGCTATTGGATTAAACTGGCAGCGGCTTGAGATGCTTTTTTTTGGTTGGAGGGATGGGGGTGGAATTGCTGCAGCATTTCAGCCAATTAAAAGAGAAACTTAGATATTGAATATTGTGAGAAAATCGTTTTCTTTGACCGGCTTTGGCCACTGAAAAGAAACTGCCATCAACATCATTCCTGGGAGAGGAGTGTAACCTACGTGTGCATATGTATTTGTTTTCATCTGTGCCTGCCAGGAAAGCTGGAGAAAGATGTTACTCATTACCTCCTTGGAAACATCTGTCCATTTTCAGAGCGTAGCTTTTACAAGGCATGATATTAAACATTACATTTACACATCCTGAAAAAGATTTACAAGGGGAACCAAACTGTTACAAACAGTGAAGGGAATGTGGTTAGGCTTCGCAGGCAGAAAGGAAGAGGAACGTGTGCTGGTGGAGGAACGTCCTGCAAAGCGTCTGATGGAGAGCTGGAGCTGGGGACAACCTTGTCCGGGGTCTCCTGTCTCTCTCCCTGATACCTTTCTTTTCCGACTGGACTGATACAGGGTACACAGCAACAATGAGTTGAATGGTGTGGTTTTGGTAGTGGATTAGTGGTTTTTTGGGTGTGGTGTGTGGTTTGTGTGGGGTTTTTTTATTACTTGGTTTTTGGGTTTTATTTTGTTTTGTTTTGGGTTTTTTGTTTTTTTTTCCCTTTGGTTGGACTAGATAATCTTAAAAGGTCCCTTCCAACCTAGATGATTCTGTGATTCTATTGTTGTTCCTTTTAACAGTTAAGTACTCTTTTATTTTCTCCTCTTTTAGTCATGAAAATTGAACTAAAATACTGACTCAATGTCCATTTTACAAGCCGGAGCTGGAAGGCACTGAGGAGTACGAAGCCTTACTATTGACTGAAAAGCAGATGGTATAATATCATAATGCACTTTTGTGTGGGGAGGTGAGCCAGCTCAACACATCTCTCCCTTGCCTCGCATCCCCTGCACAGACATACAGAGGAGGGACACAGATGACATCTCTGGGCCTAATGGCCCTTCTTCTATTTTTATTTCTCAGTTGGGGGTTGACTGCTTACATTTTTATAGTCACTTGTCCTTTTCAACTCATAGAAGGGCTCCTTTTTCTCTTCTTTTTTACTTTTTTTTTTTTTTTATACGGCTAGCTGTCTTTCTCTAGAAAGGTTCCTCTTTTCAGAAAATCTTTAACAGGATTGCACACGTTTTCTCTCTGTTGACAGTGCTGCTTTTAGCGCTACACAACTGCCTCTGTCTCAAGGAGATGTTTATTAAATGCAGATACACATTGCTCAAGTATAGGCTTCATGCTATAATTTTGACCATAGCATCCTGCAATCCACTAGGGCATGATTTGGTAGAAAAATTATGACTGCTTTTATGAACTCTGGAAGTCCACATGTGTTACTCAGTGCATAGCTCCATTCTCCAGAGATTCCCCACAGGTTTACACAATACCAGAATCAGATGTCTTTTTTTTTCAGATTTAAATTAGGCTCTAAAACAGTGAGATCCTTTAAAACTATCCACACTAAAAACATTTGTAGGTCTGCAAGTCTATATCTAAGCAGCTTTTAGTACAGTAAGTTGCAGAAAACTGTTTCCAGGGTTTTAGTTTTCTTTAATGCACCCAAATATTATGTGGGAGCATGAAATAAATGTCAGTAATGTTTAGAATTTGTAAGTTAAAATTATTATTATTATTATTATTATTATTATTATTATTATATCTGTTATAATGTTCTAGTGTGCTTATTTGATTACAAATGCAATCATAATCAGTATTAAACAAATTTTAAGTGGAATTATTCTTAAATCTCTAAAACGTCATGGCAAAATACGATCTATTTAATTTAGCTGAAGTTTTAAATTAACAGAATTATGCAAAGCATTCAACCTGCTTGAATGCTTTTTACTTTAAATACTAATATTTAGATTTTTATTCAGACAAATATGTATTTTTGAAGTTTGCAATTGCAATGTTAGCATGCTTTTTGGAAATAACTTCTGTATGAGAAGATGGATACCTGAGTCCTCACATCAGAGCAATGGGAAAAAAATGCTAATTGACTTTACAGTTTACATATCACTCAATGTGGAGAATATGGCATAGGTCTTTGTTGCAATCTACTGAATCATCCATCAATTTTGGGCTCCTGTAATACCAATCACCCTAGTAAGTAAATGCTTTTTACCACAGGAGCTCCACCAAGCCCAGAAATAAAATCGAGCTTTGTTTGAGCTTGTAAATTCTCACTCAGCCAAGACTCTTCCCTAAGTCATAAAATAACTCAAAATGCTAAAAACTGTGCTTGTACCGAGTCTCAAACATCCAAGTTGCATAAACTCAGCATCTCCATGCATGGTTCTACATACTTTTTTGGGTACACGATTCTTCAGATGAATCACACGCTCCGGAGATCAGCTCATGTGGGTCAGGGACAAGCTGCCCACTAGCTCCTCCTCTGCCCGTGTAGTCTACAGATTTTGGATATTCACCTTGTTTCTCTCTAAGTTGGGCATTTGTCTAAAAGAATCCATGATTCACCGCTTAAAGACTATGCTCTTCCCCAGACACTTAGTGGGGACATATTAGATCTTTTTTTTTGTTAATGTTGTTCCCAATTTAGATGGATTCCAGAAGGTGATAACATTCTAGATTACTAGATTGCTTCGTTTTCCAGTTTCCATGCTGACTGTTTATTCCAGAGGCTTGCTGTCCACCATGATATCCAGATATTATTTAGGGAATGAAATTTAATATAAGGCGAAAAACATAACAGGCAGCCTGGTTCCTATCTTCTTCACCTGTCAACAGAATCCATGCAATAAGAATTGTAAAATTGGGAAAGTCATATTTAAGAAATCTCACTCTGCAGCCCAAGGCTGGGCAGATATAAACCTTGTAAGGTCTCAGCAGAAACATGTTCTAAAGATAAGGCTGTTATATATGACCTCCCTGATTTCATATCCCATAAATTAATGCCTGTGAGTCAGTAATAGAAACAACTCAGAATATTCTAGCTACTATGCTGACACAAGGAAACACCTGGGTATTATATTAGGTGATTTAGAAATAGCTAAGCTGGACAGATGAGGTAAAAGTGGGTGAGGGAAAGTAGTTTCTAAGATGCTTGTTCATGTGGTGTTCAGTAATCGTATCCAAAGAGATTTTCACCCTGGGGGATCTGAGGATGCCTTACAGATGACATACTGTCTTGAAAATCCATGCGTCCTGTTTTGGGAGCACATGGTCTCTAGGGTGAGGCTTGGGAGCTGTTTCCTTCAATACACTACATCTGCACTGACATTTCTTAATAAAACAGAGGTTGTGCTGGTGGCCTCGTCTGATCTCCAAAAGGCTTTCAGACACACGTAAACGCTGATGGCCCCTTTTATACAGAACCTGATCTCTCCTGAGAAATGGGATGGACTCTGGCCTGCTGAATCCAGTTACTGAGGAATTTCAACCACTGACCACACAGTGAATTATGCTACATCTTATAGAAGAGACCCTAAGAAATTAGAGTTTTTGTTTGCAAGGCGCAGTATTGATTTTAAAGTGCTGCTTTCCTCTTAAGGCCAGCAGGAATTTCACACTGCAGATCAGTTATCAACTTTGTCATTCAATCAGTTGTGTGTCTGTGGAGAAATCCTCCTGTAATAAGTTGTAATAAAAAAATATATATGTATTCTTACTGTACACACACTGGTCCTGTCCTGTGGAGTTACATTGGTCCTATGGTTACACGCCACTGAACAAATAAAATAATATTTTGCTCTGACAAGGTGCTGTATAAATTGAAGGTCTTAAATGGAAACAGCCATGTTAATTTTACCTTTGAAGAAAACACAAAATAAAAAAAATAAAAATCAATGGTTGGCAAATAGAAAAGAACAAGATGGATAGGGAGAGAAAATAATGTTTTCCAGCAACCATAACAGAATGTTGCAAAAAAATGGATAGAAAAAAGTCCCTCAAGCAGTTAAGGCAGAACAGAAAAACACAGTCAAAATATTTATTTCTTCTTTGAAACAAAGGGATATTTTAAAAATTGTAGCTGCTCTTCCTTCTCTTTTAATCTAACATGATCATGATTGAAAAGGTATTGTTGGATAACTGAACACTCTGTGATGTTAAACGCAACCTGTTCCTCATGGAGGGAGTTGTACTTTTTTTCTTTTTTTTTTCCTACTGCAAATTGCATCATAAGACAGCTAATGGTAGGCACTGCATCTGGGTAATGAGTTGATAAATTACTTGACTCAGTGGTTGCTGACCTCGAGTTTATAATGTGATTTCATAAAAACCTTCGTAAAAACTTAATGGAGATAGACATGGGACTTTTCTAAATATAGCAGCAACTTAAAGAACAGTAAAAAAAATAAGTACAGAAGTTATCCAGCACAGTTCCCGAGTTTCTCATCGACTCTAAGATGTGATAAGCTTCTGCTGCTCCTATTGACAACTGTTTTAATGTGCTGGAATATTATAAAATACTGGCCTGTTAAGGGACACTGACAATAATTAGGATAACAGGATGAGCCAAAACATGCAATAGCTACCTTATACTTAGGGTATTTCAATTTTAAACAAATTTATTAAAAACAATTTATTAAATTGTTTAATAAAGCTGTTACTTCTTGCTTATGAGCGGGTACACAGGCTGATAGTACACGTATGACTTATTTGCTAGCTGTTTGGTTCTTATGTTTTGAGAAAACTCTATTTGCAGTATGTTGGTTCACTAATTGAGGCTATTGCCTGCCGTTTGAGGAAGAGCTATAGAGGCTTCCTATAACTTGGCTGTTCCTGCAGTGAAGCCACCCATCTATTTCTGAGGATCAGGGTGAGCCCCCATGTAAATCCAATGGAAAAAATCCATCACCTGTGAGATATTTCAGCAAGAGATAGCAATAATTTCAAAGAGGTCAATAGCCCTTATATCCAAGATTTAAATTTGACAAACCACGTTAGGTGGAGTGGTGGCAGGCTCCTTGGGTTCAAACACACACAGTCAGCTTATTTCTCAAGGCAGCTAAATACATAAAGTGTCTTCTTTGTTTTTAATGATTTTAAAATGTTTGGATTGCAAGCTGTGGAACAGTCACCCAATGAAGATTTTCTGCCAAAAATGATATAGATTTCTTACAAAGGCATGAGCCTTCAATGAACATATTGTAAGACTGCAGAAATGTGGCAATTTAATCCTGGCCCCCAAAATTTAAACATTCGTGATTCCTCTCTAAATAAAATAATTTCTAAATGTCTCTCCTTATCTTTTTAGCCTATTGTCTCTCAACCTATCTAGTAACAGGTAGGTATCTACATTGCTAAATCAGGCCAAATGTTGACATGTTTTCATGGATGTGAAATCTGAGTTTTCCTCCCGTCATTGAAGTTGAGCTAGGAAAGCTAAGGAAATTTGATTTACCACTGTAGTGTAAAATCTAGCCTGTTTCTTGATCTTTGGTGAAGAGGAATTTCAATTCTACAACTCCTGTTGGTGTAATAAATACTTGAAACTTGGAAAAAATCTAAAAGTAAGCTCTACTGCCAAAACCACAGCACTGCCAGCTCCTGCTGGATGCACATCAGCTACTGCACTCCACTAACAATAGCTAACCGTGGCCAATCAATGAGGAAATTGGAAATAACTGCAAGAAGTCTGAAAATTTGAACAAATCTCATTAGTATAACAGAACTCCAGTTTTGCACTGTCTTATGCCTGATGTTGTATAGAATGCATTTAAAAATCTATTAAATGAGAATATATATCACTATCAGATAAAAAATATTCTTAGGGTATTCATTATAATATTCTTGGAATATGAATATGCTTGAGACCTGTCAATACTGGTAAATCAATTATCAATCTTTAAATATCCTCAGGTCTCTCTGAAATAAATGAAGATATCTGGTCTTAAATTGAAAGCATTCCAATTAAGAGTTCTATTTTCTCTGATTTCTGATGGACATTGCAGTGAAATTTTTACATGGAAGTTGTTCACCAGCTTGGCACACTGGACCTGATCAAATGAACTCCTAACACCTGAGAAACACAGTTATCGTTACTGCTGTCAAACTGACTACCAAACTTTTAATTCGAGATTTGATTTATATAGGCCAAATGTAATATTTTTCAGTAAAGAACACCCAAGCTCAATAATCCTCTATATCTCTTTCTTTTTTTGGAGACCTCAGAGTTCATTATTGAAGTTAATGAATTATAGCTCACAGCACCGTTTTTTCATTGTATCTTACACCTGAGGAAATAGGAGTGGAGGAATTTGAGACAGATCTGTAGCAGAACCATGGCTTAGTCCAGATCTCCTGACTTTCAGCATTGTTCTTTCAGTCTCAAAGGGATTTTTAGATAGGGAGTGTAGAGAGAAGGTTTATTTGGTAGCACTTTCAACCACATCATAAGGAAGCAGAGGGTCCCAGCTACCCTGTAGCCTGAATTATTGACATCTAATTTTTCCTTTGTACCACTGCTCTCCATCAGTGGAACCTGGACTGATTCAGTGCTGCCTGTGTCATCAGCTCCTTCAAAGTTCTACGGGCTTCGAAGTGCAGCTATGCTAAATATGACTAAATTTGGCAGATTTGATTCTTTGTGGAGGGTCTGTGATAGCAATGTGTGAGAAACTAATGGCGTGGTCCCTCAGCAGAGTAACTGGTGCCTTGTCAAACTGGAGCATCTTCAGGGGGCTCCAATTGCTGTGGCATTTCCCTCAGCCAGGCTTCAAGTTCGAGTTAAAGGCAGCATCTGCATCACTTTTGGAAATTCTTTAGTGGACCTTAAACTCCATCAGGTCTTGTCTGATTGCAGTCACCTCTCTGCAGTTCCCCAATCATTCACAAAGCCAATTAGCCTTGGCCTTCGGTCCTTCTTCCCGGCTGTGGGCCGAGGGAGGGAGCTGAAGTCCATTTTGAGCTCCGAGATGCCACCTGAGTCCTGCAGCCAGCTCACAGACGTGCTCCAAGGGCAAACACACCACAATGCCCTTCCATTCACTTGGCAGTTCCTTTTTTCCTCGAAAACAACTGATTGGTGGGCAGGAAAACCATTTACTCAAAAATAAAGAGTAAAATGTTTTTCCTCTTCGATAATGTTCCCCGTTCTTTCAGTAGGTATTATGTTCTGTAATGTGCTGTGTGTGCACCCATTTTGTCATCGCTTTAGGTCATCCTTGCTCACAATTGGTTATTTACTCAGGGGCTTTTGAAATTATTGAGTTGACACATCTGTCAGACGGCAAAAGCAGAAATGCTAAAAGGTCACTTGGAGAGAAACCAGCTGCTTCAGACAAACCTTTCTGCCTTCAAATAGCACAATCATTACAGTCTAACAGATGGGGCCTCTGCTTTCATTTCTGTTTTTCTCCTTCACTTCAGGTATGTAGATACACTACCTCATTGCCAGGTCAACACAGGCCCTTCTTGTAATTACCTACACAATAGGCAGCTCGCCGCTTAAGAAAAAACAGCTCAATTTTCTGTAAATGGGGAACCTGTTTCCTCACAGATATGAGTTACAGAATGCTTGCCACAAACTTTCCTATTAACAGATTAATTTTGACAGCGGTAAGTACGTTTTTATTACTCCTGCTCCAGTCATTACACTATGAAGCACGCATTTAGCGCTGATCTAACGCTTCAGAGAGCCTGGGGGCTTTTGGCAAAGATGGTGATAAGTAGAAGTGAGTGAATAATTCTTAACAAATAATTTATTCAATGAAGTTGGACTCCCTCCCTGTTTGGCGAGCATTAACCAGGCGATTGTGATTTCCTCTGATTTATTCAATATCCATATTTTGGGGAAAGCGACTTATATCACAGCTGGTGAGTCACTGCGATTTCCAACTGAAGTGTTGGGCTGCAGTGAGTCATAAATCACGTGGTATTGTTTCTGGGCTGTGATTGGACAAAGAGGGGTTGATTCTGGTGGAACTGCTCTCCTGTTGCAAAGTTATCTTTTGGGGGCAAAAACTGTCAAAACCTTCCTTGCTCATCTGTATGTGGAAAAAAGAATAGTGGAAGGCTTCAGAAGTGTTCAGGTGAATGGAAAATAAAGATTTTTTTTACTAAAGACCTACTTTTCCAAACCATTATGTGCATCTACACATCTTCAACAAGAAAACGCGTCATTTACAACAGGGAAGAAAACCACAGTGGAATCAAAAGCATTAAAATTACAGTAATTGTTTCAAAGAAGCCAATTAGAATTAAAATCAAAGCAGTGTCCAAGATGAAAGTTATGTATTTTTACAAAGAGTGCACATTGATTCTGTGATTCTGTGATTTGAACTGTGTTTTAAGTCCTTGATTTTCAATAGACATAGTGGGACATTTTTTTAAAAATAAAATTCTTGCATTGTGGCACTAACAGAAAATTGAAAAATTGTACTTTGAGAAGGTCATTGCTCTATAAATTCAGCAGATTTGGAAGTGTCACTTTCAAAGTAAGTATGTTCCTGTTATGCATCCCATCTCAGAGAGTTTTGAACACCAAGTGACACTAGGACACAGAAATTTGAAAAAAACCCCACATATGCCACCCCCCAAGTGCCCCCCAGAATGAACCCATTATAAAATTGTGGGAACATGGAAGAAGGTAGAGGAAGATCTTTACTCTGCAGGGCTGATCAGATGGTATAAATAAAGAAAGAAGAGTTAAGAAGGTACCTTTTTGGTTTGGTTGGTTTGTACTGGCTTGGTTCCGTTTTTTTCAGGTAACTGTGTTAGGATAGGCTAACCCTCAAGCCATGATTCATAGATTTGAAGAGTACTGCAAGCTGTATGAAAATGAATTACAGGAAAGAAAAGTTTTAATCAGAAGGACTGTGATCAAACAGGTCACAAAATTCTTCATAATGCAAAATCTCTGAAAACAATCTTTGAGAGGCTGTCTGGTAAGAGGAAGGACCAGAATTGCAATCTGAGACAAGACATTTAGGAAATTGTGTAGTATCTAGATTTTCACTTGGCTGAGCATTTGAACTTGCCAAAAAAAGGAGAAACAATTCAGTCCTGGATGAAGCTTTGAAAAGGGAAGACAGTGCTTCCCTGCATGCCTGTGTAATACTAAGTGTTGCAAGAAAAGAGATGTTATATGTGAAGACCCGAAAAACTCAATAAATAAATCAGGCAAAAATACTTGAGGAACTGCTGTGCATCCTGGTAAATTTAACCTGAACCCAGACAATCTCTGATTTTCTAATGGAAAAGATGCAGAAGAGCATTTTTATCCCTTTTAAAGAGTTTGCAAGGGCTGACACCACAACATAGGGTACAGCACAGTAAAGCAATGTACCCAGCTCAGGTGGACTTCTAAGAAGAACCAACACTGTATGGTGGTAATAATATATGTAGAGAAAAGTCTGCACAAGTATATCATAACAGCAAATTCAAATGTGTTTTACTCAACAGGCAACAAGAAGTTGCAGATTCCTTAAGAAAATAAATTATGAAAGAAATCACAGCATTCCTTTGCTGTAAATAGGACTTACTGCTGTCACTTAATAGCACGGTGACTGACATATAATAAGCATTGACAATCCTGTGGTCAAAGAGAGGATTTATGGGAAGCCCAGTGTCTGGTGAAACTTGACCAGGTGTCACTTACTGTTATACATTTGCCAAAGTGAACAACAAGCACCATCTTGGAATGGATAACAGTTACTATTATTTCATTGAGGTTTTGTAACCAGAAAGCAAAATGTAGGTGGATGAGTGCAGAGTGGCACTCTTTTTGCTTTTCAGTGCTGCAGCAGAAGCAGGTTCAGAACAGGGTGCCCTAAACTTACCCAGATCTGTATGAAGTCTGGACACAGACTGAATGATTTCTGCAGAAAGCAATGGCCACTAGCACAGGGAGATCAAGAGCTCCAGCCTATTGTTTCACAAGTTGAAGAAACCATAGGTCTGGCAGTGCCAAAATGTTGTTCACTAAAATGGTACTGAAAAATATGTTTGCATGAATAAATTAAAATTATTCAGGGGTTGAAGGTTCCAAGAAAGGGCCAGTACTTGTCCCAGATGAGTAGTGACACCAAGGAAGTTGTCAAGGTTTGGAACCTACGCCAAAAACGCAGGCCAAGTCAAGCAAGAGTCCATGTTGGCACAGGAAGAATTGTTCTCCTGGAGCAAAGTATGCAGAGAATTGTTTAGAATGACTGGAAAACATTATGTACTTGTCCTAGACTATTATTCTCATGTCAGTTAGATAGCTTTACTAGAAGATACTAGAGCTAAACTGTGATTATGCTTGTCAAATGTGTTTACACTAGACATGGAATACCTGGCATAGCGATGCTTGGCACTGAAGTGCAGCTGAGTAGGCACGAGGGCTGGCTGCTAGTAGTAAATTTGAGGTTTAGATGTGTAATCCCCTCTCTTTTATTTACACCAGTCCAATGGGCAGGTTGAAAACAGTGTCAGTCTCATAAATCTTCTCTTAAAAAGAGATTGTGAAGACAGACTCTAATCCATAGTGAGGATAAACTGGTGAATTGCTCCAAGAAAATGATGCTGTGCATAGCTCTGAGCAGAACCAGGGGTTGATCTCCTGGGAATCACCAGTCTGATGACATTGTCATCACACTGAAAGGAGATACACAGTCCCACTGCTTTACAGCTTGCAAGGTAAAAGACTTAAATACTTTTTTCCAGAGAAGGTGCTATGCCAGTAATATTTCTGGAAGGTTAAAATAGAAAAGCATCAGGATATTGTATTTTCAGACAAAAACAGCCTGTGTGGTAGCTGCTGCTGTTAAGGGGGTGGTGGAGAGAAGAGAGGTCTGCATCTCTAAGCCTGCCTTCCTCCCCAGCAGCTCTCTTGAAAAGTGTCCTCTTGCACCAGAACAGAAACAAGCACCTAAAATAATGATATGGTTCCTGTGTGTGCATCTTTAAGGCCCAGGGATGTTCTGAGGCCTCCAGAGCCTTTTGTATTCGAGTTATTGGCTTGAACCAGGTCTATGCAAGTCACTGAAAGTCATTACCAGCCTAAGGTTGTTCTATGTCCAATGTGAGATGAATTGGCTGTGTTTGACAGCTGGGATAGAGCGTAGATGCTTAGATGCAGAGCATATTGCCATCAGGTTTTTTCACATTACACAGCAGAGAGTATCTTTTTTTTTTTTTCCCCTTCAATTGCCTTCTTACCATCAAATATTCTGTAAGACTTACTGGGAGCTGGATTGACAGTGTTCAGCCTGGAAGCTATTTTCTGTGCTGCCCAGGAGTCCCTGGGCAGAGGTAAGCCTGGGAGATCTGATAAAAGCAGGTTGAGATGCTTTGAGGAAGGGTGGCAACCTGAAATCACTAAAAAAACAGAGGTTAAGGAATTTACACCAAAGGGAGCAGAGTATACCTTGGTTTAATATTATTTCAAGTCAGCTTCAGTTGGCCCCCTTTAAAAAATATTTAAAATAAAAAATACTTAAAATTTCTACCTTCTAAGTTGAATACTAGGTATTTCATGATGTGAAGAGGTAACATTATTATCATCCATCATTAAATCCACTGAGTGTCAAACTTATCACCTTGACACTTTAATGATCCTTAAGATGTCCTTGTAAAAGCTGGGTACCATGGCAACCACTCAAACACAGGGCCTTGGCACTGCTGAACTTCTCTTAATAAATCAAGCATAATTGGCATCTATGTATTATAATAAATTAAAAGTTATTCAACTGGAATGATTTTATATTGTACAATATTAAGTCATTAAGTTTGCTGTTCTGATCTCTCCTTTGTGATATAATTCTTGCGTGTGCTTTTTAACACAGAAAATTTTATCTCTTTCTCTTGCAAGATATAACTGGGGGGGTTCGAAGGTGCAGCAAATTAGCGTATAGTCTGTCACCCCCAGCCATGTGGGTTCAGTTTCTGGTTAAACCAGGACTGTGCTGAAATGATTTATTCCCAAGGACCAAAGCAATTAAATTAAGCAGATGAAAATTACTCGTACATGTGCTCAAGGCACTGCATGATGCTTCTGAGGTGATCTGTCCTTCTTCCCCTTGTCCTCAGCTTCGTCCCCCTGTTCAGCCTGTAACCCTGCATAGCAGCTGGGTTGGATTGGCTTGGTAAGAGGTGAGTGTTTTTCCCTCTGTAGTCCCCAGGTAGCCCCTGGGGAGGGTAGGAGGTGATGTGCCACCCCCATGCTGCTGATGGGGTGCCAGCATCACCCAGCTCTGCGCCTGCTCCATCACCAGTCCCTCCTGCCCTGTGCACTCCAGGTCACCCACTGGAAAAGGTCCAGTAAGGAATTACAAACCCTTGAAAGTAGGAACCCGCAGTCATTGAAGCTCTATCCACAGGCGAAGAAAATTACCATATACCCAAGATTTTCCTATCTATTTTATCCTCCATGGCAACACCAGCTGCAGACAACGGGGTTTGAATTCATTGCCTTTGGGCTACAAAAAGTCACGGTGCTATCTGTGGAGTGGTTTCTGGGAACAGGCTGCCTGAATGGAATAGCAAACGTTGGGTGCAAAACTTGTAAAGCATATTAAAAATGTTCCCATGAAAGAATGAATAGGGCTAATTTTCAAACTTCATCTCCTTTCTTTAAAGATTTTTTATTTTATTTTATTGATTTTCTGAAGAGTTCCCTCATGTCACTAAGTTATAAGATGTTTCAAGCAATTATGTTGCCAATAAATTATCAGCAGTCAGTGCTGTGGGAAATTTTAATTTGTTTTCTTCAGATTTGGATTTTAAAATATTTAGATTTTAAAGGCTAAATCTATTCTGGTAATGAGACCGTGAAAGAGGAAAAGAGGACTTTTTATTGTAGTGTATTGTACTTGTTCCTTAGCATCCAGTGGTGTTCCCATGAACAGCTGAAGGCATCACTGCGTCGCATTGAGCTGAGGATAACAGTACTCCCTCATGGCTGAGAGTGCTAGCTGACTTTGCAGAGCTGTTGGCTAGAAAGAGGGCTTTTCATGGACTTGGGTGTGAGGAACCCAAGGATAAACCAGACAGACCTTGGCTCGATGCTCTGTGCCTTGAAGCTACTTGTGTGACACAGAGGGATGGAGAAATCCCCATAGCTAGTACCTTAACTTTCCCAGCCAGGAGACAGTCAGCTCCCACATACTCCAGGGACTTGGGATAAAAAGAACATGGTGTCAGACTACAGAAAAAGACCAAGAGTGAGTTCACCGTGATAACATCAGCTGTGTTGGTAGGACGTGGGAATGAGGAGATTTGCTAGGTTCTCAGTCAAGTCACCATGAGCTTTGGCTGGACTGAGGTCTGTTGGAAAGCTCCTTGTGTGGCCAGATTTTGTGACTCCATATACTGGTTTGTTTGGCATGTTCAGTTTTTACTTGATGTCACAGTGATGGCTTCCTGACCTTCCTCTGATTTGATACTGAAAATCAATAGAGTAAAAGTAAACGGTCCTTTAGAAATGTTTGTTGGTCTATTTACTAGCAAGCAAATCATGCGTGAATGTTCTTTTTGTGGGCACGAGGTCTCTTTGTACCCTCTAACAGTTGGTGGCACAGTAGACAATAAGATGTTTTTGGATAGGTCTGCAATAGGCATGCCTAAGAAGTTCTCAAAACAGCAGAGTATTTGTGCATATACTTAATTTGAAGCCTGTTTCAATATTTCACTGATGGAAAAATGTACAAATACTTGTGCAGCTGTTTATTTAATTGCTGAGCAATTTAAGACTGGTCATCTACACAGCGAAGCTAAGTCAAAACATAAACATCTACCTCGATGTCATCATGATTCTATTATCCTGATTGCCCTTCATGTCCAATTGTTTCTTTGGCTTTCCAATTTTGGTTTATATTCAGATATCAGCTTAAGGGCCCGAGTTTTCAGTGACAAAGAGCTTTAGCAAACTTGAAGATGCTCAAAAAAAGGTGAATCATTAAAGAGATGTTAATAATCTCCTTCTTTCACCTCTACTGCGCACTTATTTCAGGCAGTACATTCCATAATGAAGTGAAATAAAAACATATCCTTGATCACAATAACATTAACAGATCAGATTTATTTTACATTAAAAGCTTATTGCTGAAATACATTAATTTTATCAACATTTTTATTTTTAAAAGCTTCTAAATTAATACTTAAAGAAGGTTGAATTTCACTACTGAAGTTAGTGTGTGTTTTAAATTGAGAGCCAAATTTCAGTTTTGAGACCTAAAAAAGCTGATTTTTCTTCCCAACTTAAAATATCACAGATTTTAAAAAAAATTTTTCATTAAATGATTTCCCCAGTCTTACATATCATTTTATTAGAAGTATTTTGGGTATGATACACAATGAGTAAATGCACTACACAAAACAGGGTCAGGGGGTTTGAACTAGAAGGTCTTTAAGGTCTCTTCCAACCCAAACCATTCCATGATTCTATGATTCTCCAAACATTGTAGCATGGTGGAGGAGAAAGATGAAAGTAGAATAGAGGTCTGTATAGAGATCTTTAAGGTTATTTGTTTCACATCTGAGATACCTTAACTGGGTTCAAACTGTTTCTGTGATACTAGAGTTTTCAAAGAACACCATTTTTTAAACTTTCTTTTTTCCTAAAGAGGATTTGCTGATTTAGCTGTCCCAGGAATTCTTATATTTGACAAATACACATGATATAGACATTAAAACGTTCATTTTGATCTAATGTATGTAATGGAAAAATGATTATCAAGTTGTACACGAGCTAATTCATAAAAAAAGTTAGTACTTCCCCATTACATCCACCATTCAGGAATTTCAGCCAAGCCACTGTAGTCTCTGGTAGATGCTTTCCTCCAGGTTTGCTGCTTATGGCTGTTTCCAGGCTGCCATTTTGGCTCTTTAGAAATAGCTGTTTATCAAAAAGAAATCAAGGTAAGGGAAAGCCTTAGAAATATGAAATAGATGCACCTCAAGGCAGCTGAAGTCAGTAATGCGGATACTGAGGGATCCCTTCTGATGCTGAGGGATGCTGATGTCTTCTCATCAGTGGATGTTACACTCAGATGCTAATAATGTAAGTGCCTACTTTATTAGAAACTTCAGTGATTACATAAAAATGGAAGAAAAGAGTGAGAAAATAGCATGGAATGTGTTGCAGTCCTTCACTGTTGAGCTATTGCTCACACGAGTGTTTCTGCTAATGATTTCCTTTACAACCAACCTTTTTCTTTTCCTTTTTAGCAGGAGCAGAAAGTAGAAGCAAGTCTGACCAAAGCAGCTCTGGCAGCCTCTGCGTTTGCCCGTGCTTTAATTCAGTGTGTGCCAGCAGGTGTCCAGTACTCACTTCTTGATGCTTATATATTGTGTTTCATCTGCTGTCATCCTCGGAGCTAAAAAGTGCCGGTTCCTCAGTTCAAGTTCTATATCTGTGCGGGAGGGCAGAAGTGTGAACTGTGACTGCAGCGGGTATGGACCCCTGTGACACAGCTTTCATCTGGGTAGTTTCCAGTTCCAGCTTCCAGCACCAGTTGCAGCCTCCCAGTATGAGGGAAGCTCCTGCAACCTGTGGGGAAGGGGGTTGTTCTGCACCTGAAATCCGCTCAGTCTCCCTCCCAAATCGAGGTCTTGTTTCATCAGAAGCATATACCTGATTAATTTTCCCAAAAGCTTCACAGTCTTAAGTGGCTTTAGCCTAGGTGCTAAGGCAGCAGAAAATGGCTGTCGGGTAATGTTTTGCAGAATAACAACGTTATTTTTTTAACTGTTTGTTTGTTTTCTCCTTCCATTACGAAATCTGACTTGTAGGTTGTCAACAACTCTCTTGTACAGTGTGTGGGTAACAGCGTGAGCGTGACAAGGATGGCTATGAATAATTTTACACCTAATCGTGTTGTGATGCATGAGGACTGTGTCTTTGATATTTGTGATTTCTGGGCTGTGCGCTTTCAGCTGAAGGGAATTTCCTCTCCCCAAGACAGGAGGGTGACTGCTCTGTCCTCCAGACTCTGAGGACTTACCCTGCGACCCCTGAGGGCAATGTCTCTAACGCTTTCTTCCTCTTTTGCATAATGTAAAATAAATTCTTTTAAGGAAAGAATGGCTTTATTTTGATTTTCTGCATCATTTTCTACATGCATATGTAACTCTGGGCATGTTAGACTTGTCTGATGCTGGCCTGTCCCTAAAAAACTGCCCAACAACCTGACTCTTGGAAGAAAAACAAAAGAGAAATCAGATACTCTGAGTAAAAATACTTATAAATCAAGCTTTTATGGATGCTCTCATAAACATATTTGTTTATCACTACTTATCTGGGTTTGTTGAGTTCATTGGAAATTAGTAGCTGTTGAGTAATGGTGAAAAGGTGTCTTTCTACTTTTACAATAAGACCTGGAGCAGAATTTAGAATATTCCCATCCCCTCATCACACTGCAATGCCATTGTCACTTTTATCATAAAAGAATTATGTATCTCTGTTATGAAAAATGCATTCTAGAACTACTCTGAATTAGTTTTTAATGTACTGTGACCTTGAATTGCCCCAGGATATTAATGCTAAATGATTACTTCTGAATGCTTTTTGAATAGCTGCACAGAGCAATTAAACGCACCATACATCACGCATGCCATAGTTAAACGCCTCTTCTGGTCAAGGAACCTAAACAGTTCTTTCAAATGATGGTAATTCCATATTCCTAAAAATGAAAAGAATTCGCTTGTTAGTATTAAGATAAGCATAACCTGGAAGAGGTTATAACCTTTGCCTCAGATGGAACAAAGCAAAAAGATTTTCTTTATGATGATCTCCGAGGCAGATCACCACAAAAACAATGCCCCATCGCGCTGCATTTTCTCTCCAGACAAAGGCAGCAATAGCAATAAATCCCTCACTTTCTGACAAGTTGCCATTTTTCCCCCCTGTAAAATATAAGAATAGAGAATATGGCTCATAAAATAGGTATAAAATGTGGACACTGGTATTATGTACGTTATATTGCACAGCAGTTGATTTTAGAATGTGGAACGACATAAATCTGACCTATGCAAAACCTCCTTATAAAATTAGTGGAGTTCAGAAGTGATCACAAGGGGCAAGACTACTCCAGTAACAAGAAGGAAAAGAGCCTTTTGTTTGGATTAATGATTCAAATCTGACCTGGTTTACTTTCTTTGAAAAGTTGTGACTACATGAAGATACATGCTATTTCAGATGCAGTGGCAATTTTGGCCCAGGTTATAGCAGACATATCACCCCTCCTGATATTCAGTGGGTATTCAGATGTTGAACCTGACTGGTTTGGTCTGCTCCCAGTAAAAATGAGCACAGTTGCTTATATTACACTTCAGACAGTGGTGACAAGGCTCAACTTTCAGACTGCCCCACAGCCCCTTGATGCAGACCATTTCCTCACCTCCAGCCTGGCTCCTGGCAGTGATTCCCATCCTGTGCTGAAGCTGCAGCAACCCTGTCCTTGTCCCTATTCCCCTTCGCAGCCCCTCCAGGCTCTGCTGAGGTTGAGACATCATCATGTGTCAGGCGAACTGTCTAAACCACAAAAATGTTAATGGCAAATACATATTGACCTTGAAAATATCTCCTGAGTAATTCCAAAGAACTGAGCAAGGTCCTGGGAAAACAAAACAAGCAAACAAAGAATATAAATCATGTGTAGGGCATGCTTCATATGAAATTTCCATCTTTTCCTGATGTTCTTGCTCAGGTTCTGGAGTAGGGTGGATTGCGTGCAGTAATGTCAACTGGATGAAAAGGGTTAAGGAAGTGGGGTTGTGAAGCTCTGGTAAACAGGGCAGGTTTTGGAACCTGGTTTTGTTAGCTCTGTGCTACAGAGCCCCAGGGCATCGGTGGGGGAAGGTGGGCAGGGGGCAGGCAGAAAAGATGATTGCTAGAGGCAGCAGTTCATTATGGCAATCCCACATCATGGAGAAGCCCAGAAAAAGTGTGTCAGATATAGAATCTGTGTACTTTAACTTCCACATACTAATAAGAAATAACCCAGCAACTTCCAGAAGCACACACTGGGAACAGTAGGGAGTTGGAGACGTTATTCATGGGGGAATTGGTTGTTCAGCTCTAGGATCGTTTCACTGCATGTTTTCAGTGTGAAGAGGCACACAGTTGTATGGCTGTATTAGAGTGTGAAGACAAGCTGTATGTGCTTTACAAAAGGAGCAAAAAGACTTTATGATTAAACATATTTGATACTCCAGCTACTTAAAATCAGCTGCTCTGCAATGAAATCTGCTCGATGGCTGCCCCACATCAACCAGTGAGGATGTTGGTGTAAACATCTTTGAAGATTTAGAACAGGAGTCAGACTAGCCCAAGGCAAGCAGAATATGCATGACTGGCACTTACATGGCAGGTAATCCAAGCTGACACTGACCTTGCCAACATTACATGACAATATTTTTACTAGAATAAACTGACCTTGAATTTCCCAGCAGGATTGGGTTCTAGCAGCTTCTCTGCAGCATGAGGACAAGACAGTCCTCTCCTCTTTGTTGTAGAGTTTGGGAATGTTTGATGCAATTACCTCTCCCCATTACATCCCTGGTCTTTGATTTGCCTTTAGCCTCAGAGATCATATCACAATCTCAAATTATATAGAACACTTATGATATCATGGTCTTCATGGAATCTCTTAGATTGTGACCTGGTGGATAAGAAAGTGTCCTGGGGAACATTTCTTGCTTGCTGGCTTGGGGAAAGGTCAGTGAGCATCATAGGCAAAATACTTGGTGAGAAAATTTTCCAAAATCAGGGAGGAGGAGGAGGCAAGACTGATGCAATTCAGCTTTCTCTGCTTCACTAGAAGGGGATAATCTGTGCCATTCAACTGGTGCAGTCTGTGCGCCCCTGTCTGCTGCAGCCTCCTTCAGAATGGAATTCCTTGGTAGGGACTCCTGTGGGACTGGGTTTACCCTCAACTTCATTCACTGTAACTAAGATTTACTAAAACTGGGCTGTATTTCATAGCTTTGCCTTAACTTCTCCACACCTTAGTTTGATGATGAACCTTTTTCTTTGTTAATCTGAAAAAAAAAGCCAACAAACACCCAACACCAAGCATTTTTTTAGCATTACTTAATTGATGAAGATGTCAATGATGAAGATGTAATTTCGTTATTGGTTGCTTCTTTTGAAAAGTTAAAGTTTCATGAAATGTGATTCCATAAATTAAGCATGGGGAAAAGAGTAAGAAAAAAGTAGAAATTACTAGAAGCTGGTTTTATAGGAGAGAGTGGGACTGTAGATTAGCTTTGTCAGCCTTTAATGGGAGTAGTAGCTTTTGAGGGGGTAGGTCTCTCTTATCTGAGGGATCTTGGAAGCTTTTGGTGTGATGAACTCTGGGTACCATGGAAAGGGATGGTGCTCCTTGCATTTCTAAAAATAAATGAATAAATTCTCATATTTGTATTCACTCTATGGATTCTTCTTTAGGCTGTGCAGTCTAAAAGATGGAGACCACATCAGGAATCTGCATGGCCAACTGGGAGTCTGTTTCCAGTTGTTTATCTGGCAGAACTGACAAAATCAGTCTTCTCATCTTTCTTCATTAATTTCTCTCTCTGTCCCATAACTCTGTGTAGAATAAAAAGTTAATGGGACTAATTCTGTTTTCATTTACACTAATGCCATTATGTTTAATACCTGATGAGATCAGTGAAATCAAATAAACCTGAAGAAAGTGCTGAGGCCAGAATCACACAGTATTTGAAAACCAATAAATACAATATTTCATCCAAGATCTAGAAGCTTGTGATTTTTTGTATTTCCCATGCATTCCTGGCGACCTCATGTTTTGTTTTTTTTTTTTCTCTGGCGATGTGCGGCACCGCTCAATGGCATTATCTCAGTTTTATCATTGCTCAATGACATTATCATGTTGTTCAATGTCATTATCCCGGAAATGCAGCCACTTCAAAAAACGGATGGGCAGTTACGATGCCTAACTGTGCCCCAACACAGACAAAATGAAGGTGTTCATTCTGCTATTCTGCAGCTCCAGCAGGGTTTTGCAGTGCAGGGATAGTGCCCAGTTCTGCAGCTACGGGTTGAAGCTTCCTCAGCTAAGGATGGGCACCAACGGTTTCACCTTGAAGTAGGTTTTCCCAATTATTTCAAATCTCACTTTGATATCTTTTGCATTTTTTAGGTAGGTGACTTTCGTTTAATCTTTAATTAAAATTGAATCTAGCTTTCAATGTTAAAGTTTTAAAGTTAACATAATACAAATAAATCCATCCTTTACTCATTTTTTCCTGGACACACTGTATTTTTCAATAACTATTTTCAAGCATATTTTTAATGCCTGTATTGGCTTCACTTCTTCATACCATTTTTATCTCTTAAACTATTACAACTTTATTATTATCATTACAGTAATGTGGTGACCAGAACTGAACACAAAACTCTCAGCTCCCTGCCAGAGCCTTATATAATAGGAGAACAATGGATGAATGTTGTTAATTTTAAATGCAAAATTATAAATCAATTACAGTGATGGCAAAAGCCCTTCGTGACATGCCACAATTTACTTTCAAAGACATTTAAACCTATTTCACATGCTGAACAATCTGTAATAAATTATGATTTTTTTTTCTTCCTGAAATGAAGCTATAATTATGACAGTTGAATTCTTGTTCTGAGAAATAAGGTGGCATTTAATTCCTTGAGAACAAATGACACTCACAAAAGAACAGTTAATTATTCTCAGCTGCAAAAAAAAAAAAAAGGGAGGGTAGGGAGAGAAAAAAAAAAGAAAGAGAATATGGTAGCACTTTATGCGAAGTGTCTATTAATGAATCCTTAACGAAAGCTGTACTGCAATTGAACTTTACTTGGTGTCCATGTGATTGAGTGACAATTTTTAAGTCCAACCCTTCCCATAAAATCAAAACTGCATTTGGATCAGGAGCACAATGAAGGGACGTATCTTTAGGAAATATTACATCTCTGTTGCCAAACCTTCAATACACAGAGGACAAAATATGTAGGACAATACATAGAGGACAAAAGATGGAAAAAAATCTGATGGGCAGAACAAATGCCTAAGTCAGCTCTGCTGTTTCAGGTTGCATTGTACGCGTACCATGGTATGATTAGTCCTAATGCTTCCTAATTCCTAATTCCTTCCTAAATCCTTACTATTTCAATGAGATGAATCATTTTGACTTCTGCACGAGTTGACAGGGCAGTACAGAGGGATGCTAACCAGTCAGCTCCCTCACACTGTAAACACCTGACCACGTGCTTAACTCTCCTTGGGTGCATGATTCCTGCAGGGCTCAGCAGGACCAAACAAGTGTTAGGGGATACGGGACCTGACGCATCACAGAATCACAGAATCCCATGGGGTTGGAAGGGACCTCTGGAGATCATCTATTCCAACCCCCCTGCCAAAGCAGGTCCACCCAGAGCAGGGTGCACAGGAATGTGTCTAGCTGGGTTTTGAATGTCTTCCCTCCCTGGGAAGTCTGTTCCAGGGCTCTGCCACCCTCTAAGTAAAGAAGTTCCTTCTCATGTTTAGGTGGAACTTCTTATATTCAAGCTTGTGCCCATTTTCTCTTGTGCTGTCCCTGAAAAAAGACCAGTCCCATCCTCTTGAATAGAATCATAGAATCATCTGGCCCAGAAGGGACCTTCAAAGGTTGTCTAGTCCAACCCCCCCTGCAGTCAGCAGGGACACCCCCAACTAGACCAGGTTACCCAGGGTCTCGTTGAGCCTCACCTTGAATGTCAACAGGGAAGGGGCCTCAACCACCTCCCTGGGCAACCTCTTCCAGTGCTCCACCACCCTCATTGGAAAGAACTTATTCCTAATCTCCAATCTAAATCT
>BJBW01000776.1:48400-80321 GCA_004320125.1 Scolopax mira | reverse complement strand
TCCAGCACATGGAGAGGGTGTGGGTGTGAGTGTGCTCGCGAGTGTGCTCGTCATTACAATTGATGTTTCCAGGAATTTGCTATATAGAAAACCTTTGGCCAATCACAGAAATACGATGCCCTTTAGGACAAAATGCAGCAGCTGGCAAGCACTTCTCCTTCTCTCAAAAGTGTCTTTCTGCCTACACAGAAAACCTTTTTCGCTTAAGATTTTCTCTTTCTGGGACTCTTACTCCCCATCTCAGCTACAGTAAGATGAGGGGAAGTCATTGCTACCGTGTTTCAGGTGCGTAACGCGGCTTTGCTGGTGGAATATGTTCTTACAGAAGAGCTCTAGCAGCTTATTTGATCAATACTTCACTTTTGAAAAATCCCTAAATGCTTATTTACCCGATAGACCATGGCGGTTTCAAAGGCAGAGTCTCCACACTCAATAATCTCTTTTTTTGGGGTGTGAAAATTTTTAAGTGAATTTTTCAAAGCTCATGGAAAGCACCGAGCTGAGAGCCACAGAGATCATATTCCTCTGTTTATCCTCCAGTGCCTCATCCATACAATCCTCCAGCCTCTGACCTAGAGAGGGGGAATTTATGGGGCTGCAGAAGAACTCAGCTTCCTTTTACAGTCACGCTTGCTGCTCTTCGGCTCCCATCCACCCTTCTGTAGGGTGGCTACAGTTGCCACCTATGAGGGGATGAACCTCAGTGAACACACACCTCATGGATCTGATTTTCACTCCAGTTGTGTGGCTTGGTGTGATAATGCTGAGATTTGGAATTGTAATGCCAGAAATTTTTTTGGGGGGAATGGGGGCAGTGGAAAATAAGAAAAAAGGGGATTTCTTTGACACAGTGATGGTGTTCCCTATCCCTGGTGTTCAAGACCAGGCTGGATGGGGCTTTGAGGAACCTGGTCTAGTGGGAGGTGTCCCTGCCATGGCAGGGGTGGGAGTTGGGACTGCATGATCTTTAAGGTCCCTTCCAACTCTAACCATTCTGTGATTCTATGTAGGGTATGAAGACCTCCATAAATGGGAGTGTTTGTAGTGCTGCAGTCTCTGCATTGCTGCTGGAGGTACTGGCCCTCTTCCCTGACTATATTGTACTCTCAGGGTCTAACCAAAGCACTTGAAATATCACTGCAGTTAAAATACCCAAACACAGAGAGTGTAAATATCCCGCTGAAGAATATTGCCAGGTATCTGAATCTGTTCTGCACCTTGCCTTGTTTATCTTGACATAGCGTGACTGTTTCTCCTGGCAGACGCTTGAAGGTGAAGTTGACATAGGAGCTGAGGGATACGGTGAAGCTGGGATCAGTACAGCATCTGCCAGTAACACAGATTCATTAAACTGCTGGTGTTTCAGGCTGGATCATAGAAACATAGAATCACAGAATGATTTGGTGTGGAAGAGACCTTAAAAATCACCCCCAGAGATGGGGCAGGAACGCCTCTCTCTAGATCAGGTTGCTCAAAGCCCCATCCAACCTTAATTGCACCTTCATTTGTAATGGTAGAAGGGTCTTCTGTGCAAGTGACCAAGAGGTAGGAATGTTGTTTTGCTGAGGATGGTTTTGCACACTTGATATCTATGAGGTGCTTCTCTGGATGGTTGGTCTTGGACTTCCTTTCACATGGGGCATGAACGGTTTCTCTCTGATAGCCCAGTGCTGCTTCCAGAGTAGAAGTGCTGCTGCTGATCAGTCCCATGCCAATAGTAAGGCAACGTGCATAGCGGAGGTGGAAACAAGGGTTTGAGAACAAGACATGGGCTGAAAAGCATTTGCAGTTGCTGCTCACTAGCTCTGTGTCACGGAGTCAGTAGACCCTGAAAGCTGTGGTCTGCATCTGCAGGGTCTCCATCATGAAATAAGAAAAGCAATCTTAGCTGACAGGATTGCTTAAATTGTTGCAATTTAGAAAATTTAGAAAAATTTTAGGGGTACATTGTATGTATCTTATGCCACACTAATCATTCAGAAAGTCGGGTCTTAGAGGATGATAAATTTATAGCAGCAACTACTTCTCACTAATAATCAACCAGCTCTGCTGAGCAAAAGGCCTGAAGACTGAAGAAACCTGTTGCTCTCTGTAAGAAAGGCAGCCTCCTCTTCAGGAAATTGCAAATTTTACGATGTGGAGGTACATGGTGTAGACTGTTGGGAAGCCTTATGCTCGCAGTACAGCAGGAACATAAATGTGGGCATAAAAAGTCTGTACTACATTAAGATTCTGCAGTGCTTTGGAAACTTGACACCAGTCCTTGAACTGATGCTTAAGCTACAGACCTAAAAATCAAACGCCTGCACCAGATCTACTAAATTGGAGCAACTTTCCCCCTCCTTGTTCCTGCGTTCCTGAATTATGTTTGAATGAACACCTCTTAGCATAGTGGGTGCAATTTCCCTGTAATTGGTAAAGTTACTGTAACTGCACTGTCATTTGTATATGGTGACATGTAATTGCATGGTAACCATTGCTGTGGTTGCACAAGTGAAAAGCAGCGTGCAATTATAATGTATTTCCAAATGCTGGCTCTTTATCCAGCCTCCATTATATCACAGAGCACCCTGGGGACACGGTACTGGATATTTTTGTGTGTCATCAGACTGCAGGCTAACCACTGAAGAGTGGGTTGGTTGGTGATCTGTGCTATCTTTGGTTGGTGGTCCAGGGTTCCCATCTTTCTGTCCGCAAAATTTCCCCGTGGCTTTGAATTGCAGTTGACAAAGGTCTACAGCCGTTGATGCTCACTGGGTGAACCCGCAGCCTTCTCCTGACCCACTCTCAGGAATGCATGTGACGGGGAGGACAGCAACAGGCATCAAATTATGTGAATGACGTGGCATGAGGTGAAAGTCAGAGGGGTTGCCTCCATCCTGCACAAAGACCTCATAGCTAAGACCCAGCTAGACTGAAATTTGATGTTTCTACCAAAGTTCACAGCACAGATAGCAGGGAGAAGGTCAGATGAACCAAAGTCCACTGGTCTCAGAGGAATCATAAAAGAGACTAGGAGGTAGAGAAAATCCAGCTTAAGAAAGGCAATGCACTAATGCCAGGGGTAGGGCAAACCAGCATCTAACCAGAAGTTCACCAGGCAGTGAAGCCCATGGTGATACCGTCAAGAAGGCATATAAAGGCAAACAGGAGAAACACAAGCCTTGGGTTCCACACTGCTGCTGTTGGAGTTTAAAAACGTGTGGTTTGCAGGGAGATGGTTTCCATCATTCTCAGCTCCACTGGGTGGAGATTTATGGTTCACCCCTGCACCAGGTGATCTAGACTCTAAATTTCCCAGCTTGTGTCTCTTCAGGTGCCATGAAGTTCTTGGTGACAGATTTTCCTAGGGCTTCCGTATCTCAGGATTTTTAAATATCCTATTGAGTAGGATCCATGCCCACCCTCACCTCACTCAGTCCTCGCAGTTGGGAAGGAAAGAAGATCTTGCAGTCAGGTGATGGAAAAGGCCTTGGATATCTCCTTGCAAAGACTCAAGTGCATATTACTGTTGATTTCTTATTGCTGTTGGCTCCCTGGCCCCCCTGGCAGCACAGACAGCCGTAATGTATGCGTTCCCTCCATCGTCTGGTGTAGCCAAGCCTGAGATAACAAGAGTGAGAAGCCAAGTACCTGCCACTGTATGAAGACAGGACTGTTAGGTATTAGCTGTAAATCAAAGGCGAGACTTGGCTGTTAGGACAGCCTTTATCCCCAGTGAGTCTGTGGAATTGCTTTGGAGCCTGCTGAGATTTTTGGAAAAAGACCCCAGTGCCTTGATTAGGGAGGAAGATTTTACCGGAGTGAAAGCAAAGAGGAATGGAGGGATGGCTAATCCTTTATCGAAGCTTTTCCCAAAGTATGGATTAGGCTGTATTTGATTATCAGGGGCTGTTTCAGAGCAAAATAGCTAAAGCAGATGTTTAAGGGAAAATTGTGGTTTATTATGAGCACTGTTTGTACTGGCTTCCTAATATCTGGTGCTTCAGCCCTCTGTGCAATGCCAAAGTGCTCGCTTCTGCTGGGGAATCGGATGAGGACGGGGAAGGAGGTGCTGTAATGAGAGCTCTACCCCTTCTGCTGAGTTTGGGGGTTTTTGGGGCTCAGCGAATCCCTAAGGGACTGAGCCAGCACCAGCCTCGTAAAACCATCCTCTCCAGGAGAACTTGAATGTGTTAATTATTTATTTGATAGGCTTAATCCTGGAGAAGGCAAATGCCTGCCAGAATCCTCCTGTAAATCAGGCCCATTCTTTTGCACATCCTTCCTGTTTCACTGGTGAATGTGACACTTGGCCACAGTGTCACGGCTGCAGATGAACCCCCCTGGTTGCCCATGCGGGGAGTGGTGGTGGGAGCAGAGTGCAGCCTCTCACCACCTGGATCCCCCCCCTTCACATCAGCCCAAGGTGGAGAGGCAGCTGGTGGGACTCGGGAGGGCATTTTTGCCCTGGGAGCTGCTAATCATTCTCACATGAAGATATTTCGGATGTGCAGAGCACCTTATAACCTGTGTTTAGCAGCTTTCCCGGGGCAGAGGGGCCGTGAGCGATATTCCCTCTTCTGCAGGTGGGAACCTGGTGTGGGATGATGAACTGATTGACTCCAGTCCAACATCTCAACTGCAACATCCCCCCCCCCCTCCACTGCTCTTCTGAGACACCTAGAGATTCACAGTGCCGTGAATTTCTGGGTGAGATTTTTAACTGCTCAGGATGCGAGAACTGCTGATCCTATTCCTGCCTCTTCAGATCTTCCCTTTGCCCCTCCCTGATATCCCAGCTGGTGTGGCAGCAGCGTTGCAAGCAGAGTGAATTCATGTCCTCACCTCCGTTTTCATTCTGGAAAGTCGTTAACGTGAAATTGCCGAGCAGAGAAGCTCCAGAGAGTTTAACGTGGCTACTTTATATTGCTGCTAGGAGTGTCTGGAATTGAAAATAAACCTGTGCTTGCAACTCCTGACCCTTTCATCATAAATCCAAACTTCCTTACGTGTTTCTCTTTGCTGAAGAAGATGACTGTATTTCTGTCTTTACAAAGGCGTGTGTGCAGCTGAGAGCCACAGCTGCACAGAAGCCGGGTGATGTTTATGTGTAGGTTTTTCGCTTGCTGGCAATTTTTTGCAGATGATCCCCAGAGGAAATAACCCAAATGTGTTAAATGAAAATAGTTTTCATGTGGTGCGTGGCTTGCTGGCCTTGCTTCTGTTTCTTGGAGGATGGTTGTCCACATTACAAACCACAAAGCTGCTATTGCTTGTCCAGCACCCACGCAACAGCTTGAGGGTGAACGCCATGGCCTCATCTGCCCTCACACACCAGTTTGCATGTGTCAGAGGCTAGAGGTGCTGTGGTGGTCCTAGATCTCATTGGAACTGTGCCATGTATGAAATTTCACTCTTCAACCTTGCCCCGGTGCTTGGATCATAGAATCATAGAATGGGTTGGGTTGGAAGACACCATTAAAGGCCACCTAGTCCAACCCCCCAGCAACAAGCAGGGACATCTTCAACTAGATTAGGTTGCTCAGAGCCCTGTCCAACCTGGCCTTGAATGTTTTTAAGGGATGGGGCATCTACCACCTCTCTGGGTAACTTATGCCAGTGTTTCACCATGTTTTCAGCATAAAAAATTTTCTTCCTTATATCTAGTCCATATCTTCCCTGTTTTAGTTTATAACGATTACCCTTTGTCCTATTACAACACGCCCTGCTAAAAAGTCTGTCCCCCTCTTTCTTATGAGAATGTGTCCTCCTGTAAATAATTTCAGGGAAATAAAGTGAAATAAATGAGTTTAAAGTTAGCTTTGTGTCCACATGGGGGAAAACCATGGTATCAGCCCCATTAAGGGTAGATCTGAGTTCAGCTGGAGCTGGGCCCAGCCTGATGGAGGAGGAGCTAAACCTGTGGCAGTTGGATTAATTAAGCCCCACAGGTGGAACACATTCTGCAAATCAGCCACAGGTTATTGTATTTGAGGCTGGGATCTCTGGGTCTATATCCTCTTAGGGTTTTGCAAGCAGATGAGTGCTTACTGAGGTTATGTGAGCTGTGATATGCATCTACAGCAATTGCATGCTCTGGCTGACACATTCTGGCTGTTGATAGAGTGGGTTACAGAGGGCTTAGTGCTGTATCCTTACAGCCATGTAGACTCAGATTTGCCTGGGGAGCAAATAAAAGTAGTTTATATCTCCCTGCAAAACAGCATAGGCTGCTCCTGTCTGATATCCCAGGTCCTGGGTCAAGCAGGAAGGCAGCCCGGTTGACTGCATGATGAGTCCTTTCTGGTCTTTCCAGTACTTCAGTGGGAGTAGTTGGTTTTGGCTATGCTGCAGAGAGGGGATTGTGTGGGAGGCTGTGCTACACCAAGGAGGAGGCATCGGAGGAGACCGTGCCGGCTCTGCTTGATTGCTGGCATTTCACTGCTTGTTGGTGTGACTTCCTGTGGTTTGACATGGAGTTTCATCCACTGGTAAGAAGTCTTCTGGTCCTCTTAAGTTTTTTTTATTGTCTGGGTAGTGAATAAAGCTGTTTCCCTTTGCACATTTTCCTCTAAAATCATGGCAAAGCGGGGCTTTCTTCTCTTGCTCTTTTTTTCTGCTGTTTGTAGAAGGTTTGGGAATTTCTGTCTTTCAGCCTGAGCTGATTCTCCTCTCAGCTTGTCATGCCATCAGCTTGAGTGAGACGTGCAGTTTTATTATCACCTGGAAACACAGATCATGTAAGTTTGAGAGCTTAAAAGTTTATGGTCAAACTAGGCCTGACTTCCAGACCTGAAGCTCATCTCTGACAGTCAGTGTTTCATGTCTGGCAGAAAGATCTGGGTAGTGTCACTGTTTCACACATGTTTGTGCTTCCTGAGTAATCAAGCTGCAGCTTTTCCATCCCAACCCAAGTAACGAATCTGTTGGTGTTCTCATTAGCCGTAGAAACATTCAGTTTTTGCAAGTTATGCTCTTGGTGGGGTTGTCCGGCCTCTCTGAAGCGTGTCCATCAGGATGGTGGTAGCAGGCCTTGGATGGATTTGGCCCTTTGGATCTGGGATGCAGATTTATCCTACACTTTGTGCTGGCATCTTAGACCAGCAACATCCTGTCTGCTGCTCGTGGAGGCTGTTGATTTTGTCTGTAATTGCTGTTTGAGCTGGTGTTTTAGCTCTGAAAGAGCAGTCTGCAAACACTAATGACTCTTGTAGGCCAGAGCTCAGGCTAGCTGCTCCTTACTAATGGCTGTTTGAATTCCTCTTAGGTTTTGTGTGTTTATAAATACATTTAAGACATTATTCTTCTATTCAGTAAATTCATCTGTAATTACTCCCTGTAATTGCTGGGTGAGGGTAAAATGAGTCAACTATCAGGCTTTTATTGCTTGTGAACTCAAGTAAGGAGCAGCACATGTTCTATCCATGCTTCCAGGAAGGTGTGAGCTCAGACAAGGAAAATAGTCATGGTCCTTTATTACTGATATATGAAAACCAGGCAACCTTCCTGTACAATTAATTATTGCCTTTATAGGCCTTAATCCAGCTGAACATCTTAAGCGGATGTTTACTTTCAAATCTGTGAGTCATCCCAGTGAAGTTAATAAAAATCTTAACTGCTTTGGCAATTGTGTACTGTGGTATTTGAAGCTTCATCTTTGGTTGACTTGTTCTGTGGTGATCTTCATTTTGGTAACTTGTATTAGCCTCACCTACTGTCCAGATGGTGTCTTAGAGTAGAAGAGTTACTTGTGCTGTTCTGCTGCTGCGCCTCTAACTATCTGAGGTCCAAAGAAACCCCACAGAGATAATGTGCATCTGTACACAAAGATCTCGGTGAAGCATCTGTGTGATGAAAACTTGTTGAGTTCAAATGCAATAGGTGTTAGAGCTTAGGTAGCAGCAATAATGAACAGGATTTCTCTGGTTGTTAGGAGTTCATGGGCATCTCCAACAAACTCTGGAAAGCTCCCATAATAGCTGTGAAACCTTCCCCTCTTCTCCAAAGAACTCCAGTGAGTTACAGTACCCTGGAAAAAAATGGATAAATGAAGATAAAACTCAATTTATGGTGAAGAAAAGGAGACCTAGAAGAATGTTTAGCCTGGGAAACTCAATGTGAGAGAAGGACCCAGGACTGTGGGATTTAACTAACACCAGGAATTGGGAGTATGTGCAGGCACCATCTACAGGGTTTAATCCTTAGCACGGTCCCTA
This sequence comes from Scolopax mira, assembly GCA_004320125.1. NCBI lineage: Eukaryota > Metazoa > Chordata > Aves > Charadriiformes > Scolopacidae > Scolopax > Scolopax mira. Next base: position 72,123 of record BJBW01000776.1, on the reverse strand, counting down.
CTGCAGATTTGACCTGGGCTGACCAGTTCTCTTGCAGACAGTTCTTCATCATACTTTGGAGGAGTATAATTTCCAAGATGTAGTGTGAGTGATGCTACAAAATTTGGAGGTGGGAGGTTTCATAGATTTGAGCCTTACTCATCAGGGCCAGTGGGCAGGCCAGGGTCTATTTTATTTGCCAGTGCAGATTTATCTCAGTGGTTCTTATTCTTGGATCCTATGGGAATGATGTGCATACTTCTTTTTCTTTTTGACAGAACTAGGTATGTTTAAGACATTTTCAGCAGACTGTCTTTGATTGCTGGGTCTTGACTGGTAAAACTGACTGGTAAAGCAGTAGGAAAAAGGCTTAACGTAATGTATCCTGCTGGGCTGTCATTCAAGAGAAGCAAGTTCCCAGTTTTCCTTCTGTCTGTAACTCATCATGCAACTTTGGACAACTTTTTTTTTTTTTTCCACCTCTGTATTTCTCCAGCTCTGCCTTTGTCATTGATTTATCTGCCTGCATAAGTTATAGACATGTTATGCAATGGTGTCCCTGCATGTAGGGGACTTGCCAAATGGCTAAAGAATTCACTCTTTTGCACTCTCTCTCTTTTTGTTTATAGCTGTTAACGATTGATGACAATTTCTGTGGCCTGGATATGAATGCCCCCCTGGGAGTATCATCCATGGTGCGAGGGCTCCCCATTTTCACTGAGGATGGAGACAGAATGACATCTGTGATTGCCTATGTCTACAAGAACCACTCCCTGGCTTTTGTGGGCACCAAGAGTGGGAAGCTCAAGAAGGTAAGACCTAATGTGGTTCTCTAATTCCAATTTTCATGTTCTTATGGAGATTTGCAGTTGAGTGTGCATCACCTATCTTGAGGACAGAGAATGTTTCGGTTGACAAAAAGCGTTTTTTTTACCCTTGAGCAATAGAGCTGATGTAAGAAAGGATAAAATCCTTCTTCCAAATTGTTGTTCATCAGCAAATGAATGTTTCTGAAGTCAAACCACAAACCCAGCCACAGACAGACTCGATGCAGTTTACATCCAACAGAATATTTTTGTGTTCAGACTATCTCTAATTAAGTAGTTGATCACAGAGTATCTGTGCATGCTGGAGAAAAACCGGCTGCATCTGAAGTGTTAAGAAAGAGGATTCATGCTCTGGAGATATTTCTTCAGAGCAATGTGACTGGACTGTGGTTTCACCACGAGCCCAGCATGGGATTAATGGTTGTCCTGTGTAGGTCAGGCTGGGTGCTCGTACTGAAGGAAGAGTTTTTTTCATCAAAAGAAAGCAGTGTCTTGAATTATAATGAGCATTAAGTTTATGGTTGATGCCATGTAAACCCAAAAACAATAAAGAGGGTATTTATGTTCTTCAGTGTGCATTCTCACTAAAAATATGCCTGTTGCATAGCTGTAGCTCTGCAACTTGCCATGTAAGGCAGTAGTAGAGAGGCTTGAGAGGTGGAAGCTGGGAATTGCCTACCTGTGGTTTTCTCAAGGCAAGAAGAGTTATTAGAAGGGATCTTCTCACGCTAATGATGGACACTGCATCCATTTCAACTGCTCTGTGCCAATCTGGAAATGTTTGTCTGAATGCTCAGCCCAGGGGTGTTGCAAAATATTATACGTAAGAGGAGAGTGTGGCTTTGTTGTAATAATGGCGATGGATGAGAAGCTGGCAATGGAAGTTGGCCAGAGCCCTGGAGGCTGGGTTGGGTGTTGATTCCTCTTTGAATTCCTTCTGCAAATAATAACTTACAAGTTGGGGAGAGGAAGCTGCTATAAAAAGGTGACCTGCTATAGCTTACGGACAGAGCAGACAAGGGGAAGGGAGAGAGTCATTTGTTCAGGGAAGCTTAAGGAAGGTCCGAAATCTCTGGTTTTGTTCCTCTACCTGTTTCTTCATTTAAAAAGAAAATCAGGGTTGTAAATTCAGATGACGTTGCTCCCATGCTGAGGCAGGTCTGCCAGGGAAATGGGAACCTGCCCACTGGCAAATATCTCTGGCTTTGTTTGACAGAGGAAAGGTTGCTAATGCTTCTGAAAAGAAAACTTTTTTTTTTTTAATAAACAGTCTATTCAGGCATGTGGAAAAGGAGCCAAATGGTTTCTTAAACAGTTGTAATAAAAATAATCTCCTCCCCTGACTAATTAGGTTTTGCTTCTCTGTCATCTGTGATATCATAATAAACAGATTAATTCTCCAGTCAGTCTCTTGGGGTGGGGGAAATGGGGTAGCTGAGATCTGGATGGTAAATATCCAACAGACCTAAACAGTTAAGAATGACTGTTGCTTCCCTGCACTCACAAGCTTTTGGTTTTTCTTTTGGCTTCAGGAGAAGCAAACTCAAATGCGGCGCTGTCTTTGCATTTGTAGGTCGCACTGCAGAATCCAAGATCTGATTCCCTTTTAATAGAGGGAAAATAGGAGAGAAAGCTTTTCGTGCTTTACAGAGTGTGGTGAAGAGTGGGGACAGCCTTATAGGGTAAAGAATGAGAGGAGGGGAACTGAACTGGCTGATGTAATTTGAGAAAGCTTTGTTATATTCACTTTTTCCTAATGTGTTGAAAGTTCTGCCTGTGGTAGTTATTGCATTTGGTCCATGAGTCCCCTGGAGCAGAGCTGTGTTGAGATCTTCCTCAGCTGAATAAGTCTCCACCAGAGAGGAAGAATGAAAAGCAAAAGAGGGTTGCCCTGAGCACGTGTGGTTGTTCTAGACCAGTTGAAACCTTCAGCCTTGTACAGTCACTGCCTCTCCTCTGTGCACTGCCCTCCTCCGGGGCTCCTGAGGGTATCTGAGCCCAGGGCACCAGCCAGTTTTCTCCTCTGGGTGCCACATGAGGCCGGTTTGGCACTCAGGACTTCCGCTTGACTTTGTGGACTTTTTGAAGTTTTGTTTTCTATCTTAGCTCATAAATCAGGTGCTTTGGAATAGGAAGCCCAGGAAATACTGCATTGGTATTGCAACTCCAGCATAATCCATTACGTTAGCATTTGATTTATATTTAAAGAAAAAAAAAAAAGGAAGAAAAGCCTATGGGTAAATTGGAATAAGTTTTGCAGAATTAGATGAAACTATATATATGAGTAGACAAAGCCCAGGAGCTGCCTTTTTCCTGCAGATTCCTGCCATGCATGATACGTACTGCTCTTTCTACTGTTGCAGTGCAGCTACTCAGTCAAGCTACAGTGAAGTATTTTGGCTGGCATGACGAGAGGAATTACTAAATTCAAGACTGCAGGATCTACTCAGCTGTTGAAAGACTCGCTGCAAGTAATGACAAGATGGTTTTGGAGAAACTTTCTGTATTTCTCCTGCAGTTTCAGTCTTTCTGTGTGTATTTTTATATGAAATGATGCAGACTGTATATGAGACTTTGACGTATGTAATCCGTGAATACTCTGCAAAATACCTTCCGTCTTAAAGCAATATCTGTTAGTTGATATACAAATGTCACATATGTCAAAGGAATTCATCCAGTGGCACACAAAACTGAAGTAAAATATTGTGCTTTACAGGAACGTATCATTAAAATGAAAACTAGCAGCATATCAGGAATCTGCCCATGTAACCAAGACAACAAAGAAAGAAAAGGAAAAACCAAGATAGAGATAGGGTAGGAAAAAAGTGAGTGAAACAGAGAGACAGGGCTGGCCCCAGCTATTTCACTGCCTCAGGCAAAAAACGTTGTGCAACCCTGGCTCGTTCAGTTGGGCTGCACATGTAGCTATGTGGAAGGCAACTGAATAATGTGCTGTAGAAATATCTCCTCCAATTCTGCTGGCTTGTCCACAGCACAGCCTGGCCCTGCAGAATGAAGATATAAATAGGATAAAAATGCAGAGCTAGGGAAAAGAAAAATTCCCCTGTCCATATCTCATGTGTAGAAACCGGTGCCCTTGGATTAGGCTTGATGGGTGTTGGTGGCATTTTGGGGATGGAGGAGGGTGGCCCAGGGATGAGTGGGCTGGGAGACATCTGGGTTCAGTTCTTTGCTCTACCAGAAACTTCTGGTGTGCCTCTGTCTCTCATCTTCTTTCCTGCAAAGGGTAGGAAATATTTTGCTCGCTCAAAGATGCGCTGAAGAAAATTAACGCGCTGAAGGTTGTGAGGTGTGCGATCGTATTTAGCTATAGACAAATCAGATGGGATAGAAAACCAGCTCCTGACCACTTGTGGGCATTAAAGATCTTGCGGAACTCTTTAATGAGAAATATTTCGTCTTGCAGTGCTTTGGTCAGATCCCCGTAGCTGTAATTACCTCCTGTTCTGGCTGGTGTTCCCTGTGCTTCCATACCACGTCTGTAAGTGTTGCTGCAGCTTTAGTGTGCTCCAGGGTGCCTGGTGGGCTTCGTTGGCAGAGCGAGTCCCTACGTACGATGGGAAGTGCTTTGAACAAAACCAGTGGCTGAAAGTCAGTCCGTGAATTTTTAGTGATTTTTTTTTTTTTTTCACCAGGAGATACGAAAGCCTCACTTGTGTTTAACGAAGGGCTGCTTTGTCTCTCTGTGAGCAGTTGCACAGCCAGCCATCGTTATTCCAGGGAGTTATTCCTGGGTATGTGCTTCCTACAAACTGCTCTGCTGTAAAACAGCCAGGTGCCGAAATCTGCTGGTTTTCTTCTCCTTTGCCCACTCTCTCATTACACGCTTAACTCGTCACTCCGGCAGCAGGAGAAAGCTAGAGATGTACCCATGGAGATGCTTTGCATGGTTTTCTATGCTTGTTTTGGATCTTTTTCTTTTTTTTTTTTCTGGTGTGTCTGGCCAACTTACATGCCACTAATACCTGTCATCACTAAGGGAGCGTAGCAGTATTCAGTATTCCTTGAATTCCTTCCCTAGGCATTTAATTTATGGGTCATAGCTTTTGTGCAGATACTTTCCAGTCAAAGAGATACAACTTACCTGCAATTATTCTGTGTGTAGATGCAGGTGTAAAGGGCAATTTAAGTTTACAAATGTCAACCCGGGAACAGCCCTAGGAACTGCACTTCTAACACAACAAAGCCCTCTGTTCATTTTTGAAATGTTTATTTGAAAATGGAGTAGTAGTAATTTACATTTATTTGAAACTTCCCCTTAAGAAATAATTTATTTTTTTTCAATTCCATCAAAATATTTCACTCAAAGCCTTTTCTATGCTAAATTCCTTGCAGAAAAAGAAATTTGGCTTAAAATTCAATTCTTTCACTCTGTGGCTTGTATTTTATCTTTCATAAAGTCCCACCAGTTTGAAGCCTTTGAAGGGCTTTTTAGATTTGGACTGCCATTGGGGTGATGGTTTTCATTCAGATCAGAAAGCTCTGAAATCTGGCCAGCGCTTCCCACCAGAAATCACCCTCTATTTAGTAGAAAATTCTCAGTATCGACCAGCTTCATGAACCACCCTCCAGATTACCCTGAACCTTCGAGAACCTGTTTTATTTGGATCCAGAGACTGTAGGAAGATTTTCAGATCTGAGAGCTCGGATTTGCAATTCACATTTTGGCCCATCTCACAATTCCGTTGGGGAAGGTTGGCTTTCTCGGATAGATAATTGGATTGGAAAGTACGTGCAAATCTGAGCTCCTGCTGGTTTTTGGCCACGTAACCATGGCCATCCCATTCCATCAGCTGGCTGACAGCTCTCCTGGTGGGATGCTACAGTGCTGTTTACAGCCCACCCGCTTCAAAGAGCAAGTGGGAAGTACTGACAGCTATTGAAGGAACCAGCTTGTGGTTTGAAGAAGATGCACCTTGGTCTACAGGAGTGTCAGGACTGCTTCAGTAAGCGATCTCTGAAGGAGACCCACACCTGCAGCTGAATGCTCTGATGGGTCTTCTTGCTACCCCCTTCACACGTGTGTTGAGATCTATTCCCGAGAGCAGGGTTCATCCCATTTAGCAGGAGAGAGAAGCTGAATCCTGGTGGGACTGGCAGCATGTGAGGTCCTTCGACACAGCTAGATTGCTCTCAAGTGCCATGAATGGGGAATGAAATGGAATTTTTCATGCAAAACTGAGCAAGGTGAAAGGGTGCAAGAGGTGGGCAGAGACTCATAGGCAATAGAGCTCTGGTGGTTTGGTGACACCATGATCTCTATTCTGATACCTCATCTTCCATTCCAAGGAGATGAAGCTAATGAGGGAGCCCTGGGTTTGCCATGCATGGAGTTGCAGTCTCGTGATTACTGAAGGCAAAGACAGAGAATCCTCACTGTTCCTCCAGGCAAGGGGGGAGGTTCTGACTACGCACAAGACAAGAAACCCTGCTTGGTTTTGATGTTCCCTGGAGGATATTCTGCTGCTGACAGCTCAGTGCGAATGTCAGCAGGGAAACTCTGCTTCCTTCTCCTTCCCTCTGCTGATTTGAAAGAGTCAGGGTTTTATTTTTTTTTTAATTTTAATTTTTTCCCCCCAACAGTTTGGCAAGTGGACTTGACTGCTCTGAAAACATGCTGTAGAGGCTCTGGCTCCTGCTGGGAAGCTGGTTTCTGCTAGAGGGGCTCACTCACCCTGGCCTCTCCTCACAGCTTCCTAAATCAGCGGGAGATCGAGTGCTTCACTTGCTTGTGATGGAGCGATACTACTTCCCCTCTGAATTTGACGTCTGTGAAGGTTGCAGTTGTCTGTGTCCTTCATTGATATACAGTCCCTCTTTGAGAGGTCGTTGCCAGCTCAGATGCTGGAGGAATAGTTAAATTTTCTGGCCTCAGCATTCAAAAAGCTGTGATTATGGTAGCTGTGGCGTTCTTGGCACTCGATGCTTGTGCTGGGTGTACCAGCAGGCAGTCCTGAAAGGAGGGGTGATGAGAGTTTATGTGGACGTCATGCAAAAGCCATTGGTTGGTGATAATGGACTCCAACGTGACCTTGAAGTGTTGAGTGTTTGGATACTGTCTCCACAGTTGAAATCAAAGATGCAGGACTTGTGCATCCTGGTCATAGAACCATAGAATTGTCTGGGCCAGAAGGGACCTTCAAAGGTCATCTAGTCCACCCCCCCGCAGTCATCAGGAACACCCCCAACTAGACCAGGTTGCCCAGGGCCTCATCGAGCCTCACCTTGAATGTCTCCAGGGAATGGGCCTCAACCACCTCCTGGGCAACCTCCTCCAGTGCTCCTCTTGCAATGCTCCTCATTGTAAAGAACTTATTCCTAAGATCCAATCTAAATCTGCTTTTCTTCAGTTTAAACCCATTGCCTCCCGTCCTGTCACTGCAGGCCTTTGTAAACAGGCTCTCTCCAGCCTTCCTGTAGCCCCCTCAGGTACTGGAAGGCTGCTATTAGGTCTCCCAGGAGCCTCCTCTTCTCCAGGCTGAACAGCCTCAGCTCCCTCAGCCTGTCCTCGGAGCAGAGGGGCTCCAACCCCCTGAGCATTTTTCTGTCCCTCCTCAGACTTGCTCCATCAGGTCCATGTCCTTCTTCTTTTGAGGGCTCCAGACCTGCACACAGTGCTCCAGGTGAGGCCTCAACAAAGCAGAGCAAAGTGGCAGAATCCCTTCTCTGGACCTNNCTGGACCTGCTGGCAACACTTCTTTGGATGCAGCCCAGGGTGCAATTGGCCTTCTGGGCAGTACCCACTGCCTGCTCATGTCCAGCTTCTGGTCCATTAGCACCCCCAAGTCCCTTTCTTTAGGGCTGCTTTCTAACACCTCGTCACCCAGTCTGTATTGATACCAAGGATTGTTCTGGCCCAGGTGCAGAACCTTGCACTTGTTCCTGTTGAACCTCATGTGGTTTACTTAAGCCCACCTCTCCAGGTCCCTTTGGATGACATCCTTCAGGTGTGTCGACAGCACCACACAGCTTGGTGTCATCTGCAAACTTGTTGATGTTGCTCTCAATCCTTTTGTCTATGTCATTGATGAAAATGTTAAACAGTACCAGTCCCACCATGGACCCTGAAGGGATAGCACTTGCCACTGCTCTCCATCTGGACTTAAAGCCACTGAGTACTGTGGCTGCTGTGATATGCCATCTCTCTTCCCCTGCTGCTCTGAAGCTCTGTGGGTGGGCATCTTTCTGCTACAGTTCACCTTTCACCAGCTAGAGGTTGGATGAGGTGGGAAACAGGTTGCCTTGTGTATCTGTTTGTCACAGAGCTGCAGTCACAGAATGGTAGGGGTTGGAAGGGACTTTCGGAGATCATCTAGTCCAACCTCCAGTCAGTTGGAAGGATCTGTCTGAACAGCAGGGCTGCTATCCAGAGGCATTTAGTCAGGATGGAGCAACGGGGTTGACAGGAACTCATTTAAGGAGAAGCATGAAGTTCCACACCTGGAAAGGGGTCACCTCTTACAATGATTCAGGCTGAGGACTGCCTGGCTAGGGAGCAGCTCTCCTGAAAAGGACCTGGGGACCCTGGTAGATTGTGAGTTGCATGTGACCTACCATTGTGCCTATACAGTAAAAGAGGCTAATGACATCCTCATCTATAAAAATGGGGGCACTGCTGGTAGATTCAGGGGAAGGTGATCATCTTAAACTCAATTGCTAGACCATATTGAGATACCGTGCCTGCTTTTAGGTCCCTCAACACAAAAAAGATGTTGATCAGCCAGAGAAAATTCAGGAGAGGGCGAAGAGATTGGCCAGGAGCTGGAAAAACTACTCTGAGAGGAGAGGATTAGAGAAACAATCTTATGCAGCCTGGGGAAGAGAAAACTTGGAGGAACCTAAGAGCAGCATTCCCATGTCTACAAGGAGGTTATTGAGAAGATGGAAACAGGCACTTCTCATTAATGAGTGGTGGCAGGATGTGAGACAGCAGATGTAAGCTGACATGAGAGCACTTCCAACTGGTTATAAGGAAAAGCTTTGTCCCGTGAGGACAGGCAAGCATTGAAGCAAGATGTTCGTGGAGGTTGTGCAGCTTCCATCCCTGCAGATTTTCAAAGCCTGAATGGACAAAACAACCTGGTCTGATCTCGCAGATGCCCCTGCTTTGAACAAGAGGTTGGACTAGAGACCTTCTGAGGTCCCTTCCAGCCTGGGTTACCCTGTGATCCGTCCTCTGCTGCAAAGCTGCAGGCCCTAAACCACATCAGTGGACCTGTATCCATAACTGGCACAGCTGACATTTGCTTTAAATGCCTACTAACTGCTCTGTCACTGCAGGTGGTTGCTTCGCCTCTCGCACCCCTCGCTTCGGAACTTCCAGCTACAACTTGTCAGCGTAGAAAGCTGCAGGTAGCTCCCTGCAGTATCTAAATGCAGTAGGAAAAATTTTTTTTTTTCATTCTGCTAGGAAGGTCACTATTCCTAGCAAGAGCTAGACCCTGCTTTGTTGGCAGAGAGTGATTAATTTTTCCATGTCTCCTTCAAGTACCTCTTCTCTGCTTTCTGACTCCTCAGCAGTCTCCGTGCTGGTGTGCAGGGCTTGGCTGAGCTGTGCTTTTGCTGGGTGCCTCGCATACATGCCTGAAATGCTGCTCTGGTTTGGTTTTTTGGGGGGGAGATTCTGGTTTAACAGTGCCTCGGAGTCTTGTCGGAGGTGGGATCTTGCAACAATGCAATGAGATTTGCAAATCTACCATCTAATCCCTCCAGATGCAATCTGTACTTCAGAGTCCAGAGGCGCTCACTGGCTGCTGCCACGCGTTTTTATTTCCACTTCCAGAAGAAATGGCAGGCACCAGCAGACCCACGGCAGCAGGGAAGGCAGTAGGTTGTACCATCGTCCCTTCGAGCTCTTCCTTTAGGAAAATGCAGCTTGAATTTGACAGGTTTCCAGCCGCAAAGCAGCTGAGCTGGGTTTCCCCCCCCCACAGTGGGATGAGGACTCGTGCTGTGCAGGCAGGGGGATGTTAGTGACAAAAGCAGACTCAAAGGGACAGATAAAAATGTCCTCCTGCTTGCCTGCATGCTGAAACCCATGGGTCCAGCAGCCTCCTGGGGGACAGTTTGCAGTGATACTGGCTGTCACTTGCCATGTCACGGTGAGGGATTTTCTGCGTGATGTCAGTAGCTCTGTGCAAGAGGTGGAGTATTCAGGCTGCGGTACCTGGTGTGGCTGTGCTGTTGATGGAAACCATGCAGGGCTGGGACACAAGGAAAGGAACAGGTCCAGAGAAGGGCAATGAAGCTGGTGAGGGTTCTGGAGCACAAGTCTTATGAGGAGAGGCTGAGGGAGCTGGAGTTGTTCAGTCTGGGGAAGAGGAGGCTGAAGGGAGACCTTATTTTTCTCTACAACTACCTGAAAGGAGGCTGTAGGGAATCATAGAATCATCTGGGCTGTAAGGGACCTTCAAAGGTCATCTAGTTCAACCCCCCCCTGCAGTCACAGGGACACCTCCAACTACACCTGGTTGCCCACCTTGAATGTCTCCAGGAGGTCGGGGTCGGTCTCTTCTCCCAGGTCACAGATAATAGGATAAGAGGTAATGGCTTCAAGTGGCACCAGGGGAGGTTCAGGTTAGGTATTAGGAAATATTTCTTTACAGAAAGGGTTGTCAGGCATTGGAATGGGCTGCCCAGGGAAGGGGTTGAGGCACCATCCCTGGAGGTACTCAAGAGATGAGTTGACGTGGTGCTCGGGGATATAGATTAGCAGTAGATTGGTGATGTTGTGGGTGTGGTGTGGGGTTTGTGGTTTTTTTTTGTTCGTGTTTTTTGGTTTTTTTTTGGTTTTTTTTTTTTTTTTCTGGGGGTTTTTTATTGGTTGGATTAGATGATCTTAAAAGGTTCCATCCAACCTAGGTGATTCTGTGATTCTGTAAAAAGCAGATACATGCTCGTGCCCCCCCGTCTGTGTGATTCTGTTGGTCTTTGTCCCTCTATTCTCTGAGAAGTGATCTAGATGGGACATTAGGTGGTCAGCTTTAGTCTTCACCTGCTACTTCTGCTCTCCAGGTTGACAAAGAGAAGCTATTTAACTCTGCATACGCTCCATCTAATGCCCAGATGGATGCCCAGCCAAAATGGCTCTTGCCATGCCTTCTTCCTCTCTATCCCCTTCCTTTTGACTGGGATAATGACTTTTCAGGGAGCCCTTGAAGTCCCTCTTGCATCTGCCTTTGATTTGAACGCCTCTTGCCTGCTGACCCTTCATACAGGAAGTCAGCTTAAATGCGGTTCTCCTAATTAGTTTTGCTTTAATTTAATCTTTTGAAATAATTTTATCAAAAAGAGGAAACCTTCTACCCACTCCCTCATTTTATCATCTTGTTTTCATGCATGGTCTCTGGGTTTATTTCTCTATTTCCCTTGTCTCTAGATAGGACATCATTTGCATATTTGATTAAGCTCCATATGTTATCAGGGAGCCAGTTGAAAGACCAGCAAGTCCCTGATAAGGCACTGTGCATCCCGCTCTTCCTTTCACCATCCTCCACTCTATCCCCCTCACCGTTGTGCAGACGTACATGTGTCCAAAATCACCTCTGCCTTGTGCCATTGGCCAGATCTCTGGTTGAGCTGCAGATAGGCATTGACATCACAGTAGACGTCACAGTTTGACAGCTCCTATCTCTGGGAAGGAAGAAGAAAGGGTGCAGAGGTTGGAAACTTAGCACTGGTGAAGATGTAAACCATGATGATGAGGTCCAGGTTCAGTTCCCTGCTCTCTCTGAAGCCCTTTAGAGGATCCCACTGTGCCTATGGGGTATGTGTTGCATGAAACCTTCTTGTTACCACTGTTCGCTGATTAACGTTGTCCAAGGCTTTGTTGAGGCTCTCAGCCAGACTATTTGCTGCAGTCTGGGCTGACGTCTCTAACTCATCTCCCAAGTGCTAGAAAAGGCTGCAGTGCAGAGACAAGAGACTAGGATAAGAGTAGCTAGAAACAGAATAGCCCTAAACAAAGATTCATATTTTTTTCCTGAAATTTGAAATCTATTTTAAAATGTGTGTATCTATGCGAGTGTGTGTGCATGCAAAAAATACTGCTTAAAAGTTTAACCTCACGCTTTCACAGAATCACATGGGATTGGCAGGGGCCTCTGGAGATAATCTAGTCCAATCTCCCTGCCAAAACAAGTCCATCCAGAGCAGGTTGCACAGGAATATGTCCAGGCGGGTTTTGAGTGTCTCCTGAGAAGGAGACTCCACAACCTCCCTGGGCAGCCTGTTCCAGGGCTCTGCCACCCTCAAAGGAAAAAAAGTTTCTCCTCATGTTTAGATGGAACTTCTTATACTCAAGTTTGGGCCCATTTCCTCTTGTCCGGTCACTGGGCACCACTGAAAAAAGACTGGCCCCGTCCTCTTGACACCCTCCCTTTAAGTATTTATAAGCATTGATGGGATTCTCCCTCAGTTTTCCATTCTCTAGACTAAAAAGACCCAAGTCCCTCAGCCTTTACTTATAAGAGGGGTGCTCCAGGCCCCACATCATCTTTGTAGCCCTCTGCTGTATCATCTCCATCAGTTGCCTGTCCTTCTGGAACTGGGGAGCCCAGAACTAGACATATTTCCAGGTTTTGTTCTCTGGCTACTGTTCTGTGAAAACAATTGGCCTTAAGTACTTTTCCCAGGCTACCTCTAGGAACCTTTTAGTTTAAAATAAGTTGTGGAAAACCCACAAGTAAACTTAAGGAAATGCTTAGTTCAACTGTAATTCTCATCCCCACCATTGATGCTTCAGCTGGGGGAAGCTTTGCTCAGTTTGTCACCTATAGGTAGACATTTCTAGTGGTGATCAAAGGCCTAATTCCTGGTGTGGTGAAGGCAGGTGGGTTTGTAACAGCAAACAAAAGTAGTGTAATTAGCCGTGTTACTGGAACTGGAGGAGAGACCACAGTTTGCACAAGGGGACTTTGGTTATTCAAAAAGAAGCCTTTCCCTCAACTGACATATGAAGCATAGCATTGAGAGTTTTGATTTATGAGCCAGATCTTAATTAAAAAGGCCTAAAAGGAATGTGCCTTCCTTTGTTAGGATAAGCAACTTTTGGCTTGAGCTTATCTGAAGAGCCCTCTGCACGCACCCAGACTCCCCACTCCACAGCAGCCCTTCAGCATCCAAGTGGTGGTTGCAAACCTCCTGTTAGGGGGCTTTAACATCATCTGCACATCCACCACTTCTGGTGGTGTTTGTGAAGCCAAGAGAAGGAAAGCAGAAATAAAATCTCACCCCCTGCTCCTCTCCAACATGATCTCTTCCCCTTGAGCTTCTTTCATTTTTGGTTTAACGACTTTGGCTTGCGCTGCTTCATCATCTCTCTCTCTCTCTCTCATTTCGTCTTGGTGGCAGCCTGGCTGGAGAGCAGTCAAGCTTTGATGGATTGCTGGTTGTTAGACTCAAGTGTGTGAAGCTTGGGGGGAAGCATGAGAGAGTTGTGCTGGTTTTTGTAGACCCCAATCCATATGGTGTCTGCAGGAGTGAAGACGTGTGTTACTATGCAGGATTCAGGGATCTGTTCCTGCTTGGTCTGACGCTAGTCAGTGTTTTATTTGTGGTTTTTTTTCCTCCAAAAAAACCTGTCAGTAGCCTTTCACCTCTTCATAGAGGAAACCATACGGAAGAGCTGCAAGTCCTTGGCTATTTCTGAAACTAGGAAAGCTATTGTTGCTGGGTGACGGGTAGAACTACAGACTGAAGCCTAAGACTAGGATGGTTAGTCAAACTGTGGCTCTGGAAAAGTTTCACTGTGATGCTGTGCCCTGGATGACCAGAAAGCATCTTGCTAGTTATGGATTTGACTGTAACTTGACAGGTTAGTCAATTGAGGTTAGTGACAATAATGTTTTATTTTTTGGTGAACTTGACTCTGTCATTGCTTGGCTTTCTTTGTACTGGCCAGCGTCTTACCAATTATGATGTCAAGGAGGATCATTCATCTCCTAAATTTAAAAGGAGTTGAGTGGTATTTCAATGCAAGATCCCCAAAAAGGAAATAGATGTGCCAGCTGGATTGACATCTGTACTTGACTAGAGACAGTAGGACTGTGTTCATGGAGACAGCCCTTCTATGGGCCATGTCCCATAGAAGATCACTCCTGGTGAGAGTTGTTCTTATATATCAGCAGCATCACATCACTTATGTGCCAGTGTCTCCAAACTGAGGTCCCCCTTGGTGCAGTGAGCCTGCACATGTGTGTTGGAAACAAGTCGAGCACTCGCAGGCCCCAGTGAGAGATGGGTTGGCACCCAAGAGGTGCCAAGAGAAGCAAAGTTTAGAGAGGAAAGTTGGGAGCCAGTCGTCTGTGGGTTTCAGCTGTGGTTACACTCTGTCATGCTGAACGTGTTCTGCTGCTGATTCACAGGGCTGGGTCCCTTTGGACAACAGAACAGGAAATCCTAAGGGACTTTGGGGGGTTTTGGAAGCTTTGCTGATGGTTGTTTTTCTAGCTGGTGTGGTGCGTTGGCAAAGGACCCCAGCACACTTATATCTGTGGCATCCTGGAAATGCAAACCACTGTTTTGACTGCCAGCTGTGCTGCTATCCCACCCTGCTGGGATGCTCATGGCTGTGGTCTGGAGTCTTCTTTCCATTTGATTTCTTGTAATTTTTTTTAATTTTTTTTTTTTATTTATTTTTAACTGAGGCTGGCAATAAATTCCAGCCATGTCAGGGAAAAGGTTATTGCAGAAACTGGTAGAGACCTCATCATATTAATTTTTCAGAACTGTTCTGATGGAATCTAATTAAATGTAGCGACTGGCACTGTGCAAATCTCCCTCTGTTTGCCTCATTTGTCATATGGTTGATTAAGGCCGGGTTATCGGGGAGGGGGGAAGTTTATGACTTGTGATATCTGCTGGGGTGGATGTGGTTTCGCACCCTACAGGCCCTTTGATCTTTCTTCCCCTGCTTACAAGTTTCTGAGGGTTTCTTTTGGATTTCGTACGCAATCGATTTATCTCCTTGGGGTCTAAGGGAACGTATTGATGATAGAGCTAACCCGAGCGATAAGGACACGCCGTGCATGCTAATGCATTTCTCCTGCCCTTCAGACAGCATCTCTGTGTTGGTAAAGTGATAGGACCTTGGCATCCTCTTAAGTTTGAGTGTTTATCTGTCTCTTACAATGAGAATAACTCATTTTGTTGTTCTTACAGAGTGGAGAAAATTTTACAAAAAGAATATATAAAAAAATCTCCCCACAACCCAGACCTCTGCCAAATCAAAACCAATTGCTTCTCCCTCCTCTATTTCAACAAAACAAACTTCCAAAGCTCTGGAAGTTCTTTGGTCTATGAAACAACCACTTACGGTTATTTGACCTTCCTGTTTCCCTGTTTCTCTTTTTATTTTTTTAATTAGCTCTTCTCCTACACGTTCTACTACCATGAGATAGAAAAATCAAAATCTTTTGATGCTTTCAAGGCCCTTCTCCCCCTTGTAATGATGGAAATTAATTCCCAAAATCCCACCTAAATTCTGAATTTTTAGCTCACCTGTTATTCATGGAGAAAATGAAAAATGTTTCCAAATTTGTAGCTCTCTGTTTTCCTTGCACGTCTATCTTAGCGTGCAATACATGGAGAGATGCAAGATCTTACGAGACTACGGCATTTAGGCTCTTTGCTAAACTTCTTCTGCTGGGTTAGCGTTTTTGTCTGCTCGGAAGCTGGAGAAATGAACTCACTTGGGGAGCCTCAGTAGTGAAATAAATTATCATAATACGGTGGGAAAAAGAAAAGATTTTAGGACAGTGAGTAGTGCAGGGCTACACTGGCATATTTCATTTAGAGATGTAATATGGCTTTGGCCGCATGACTCAGATATTCTTATTTTGAAGGAAGAGAGCTGCTTGGGCTGGAGCAACATAGGCAAATGTAACACCTAAATTCTCATGACTTTTGACCCAGTCTCTCGTTTTTAGGGGAATCTGACTTTTTTTAGGAGACTGGTGGTGCTGCGAAGTGTGTGTGTGTGTGGGGGGGGTGGGGCAGGAGCAAAAGATTAAACGACCTGTTGCAATTAATAATCCAACAGTCTGCCTTTAAAAAAATTGTTGACACAAGGCATGTATGAGCAGATGCAGGACTGTTCATGAAGGTGTTATATGCACTACTCTGGTAAATAGGATTTGTCTTGAGGGGAATATGCTGGGGTGGATCTGAGCTCTACCCATCCTGCAAAGCTCGAGCACTCTGAGGTTACGATGGGGCAATGGTCAACAGGACCCAAACACCCTCAAACTCATAACTCTGTCATCTCCCAGTGCTTAAGATACCAGCATGGATATTATGGGTTTTTTGATCATACTCTGCAGCCCCTGCCTGTCTCCTGCTCTGTGATGTAGCCCAGGCTACTGTCAAGCTGCTTTCTTCCCTCTTAAGGAAATCTCAGCCGCTTTCCTCTTAAAGCTCACACTGACATTGTCATGGAAGTGCTGCCCTTCTCCTCGCCGCAGAAGGCGAGCCCTGCTAGGAAAGATGATATCACTGGCACTAAATATACACCAGCCATCAGGCCCCTGGTCCGTGCCAGGGATACTCTGGCAGACTCTGACGTGACTTATTTTCTATGTTTTGTCAATTCTGTCGGTGGCAGGTGATTTCATTAACTGCTCTTTGATTGCTTGCAGAGAGCCTCGCTATTATTTGTTTGTTTTCACCCTCCCGATGGAAACACGTACTTGCAGCTTCCTTGCAGTTCCTTTCTCCAAGGTACACAGAAACTTTGTCACCTGGTTTCTAAACCTACTTCTATATTTTTTTAATTTTTATTTTTTGGCTAGAGTTGCAAAGTTTGGAATTGGAATTGAATTTCTAGAAAGTTCAGTTTCAGAATTTCAGTCTAGTGTGCTGTGGTGGGGTTTAGGGGCTCTTGGTTACGTTCCTTGTGTGCCACCAGCTCTCTGGGTGATCATAGGATCATCTGTTCCATTTCCCTATTTCTCCAGCTGTAAAAGGAGAGAGGAGTGGGAAGAAGGTGTTTGGGAAAGGACTGAGTTCTTCCTTGAACACTACATGGACTGGGAATGGGTTCTCAGCAAGGTTTACCCCATATCCTTCTCTGGCATAGCCAGCTTATGTTGTTCCTGGATCTTCCTCACATCTGCTGCATCTTGTGGACAAGGTTTACTCCATTTCTTCTGCCATCTGTTTATCTTCTTCCAGTAGTGCTCTTGCTTGACTGTCCTTTGACCTCTCTCTTTAGGGTTGAAATTACCTCTTCTGTCTCCTTCATTCCTTACCCATAAGTAGCTTCTTTCAAACCTCCACAGTTTTGTTACTGCTGGATGGCCTTTTGGCCTTGTTCATCTTGGATGTCCATTGATGGTTTGATCTGAGCATCAGAGTGAAACATAGAAATCTGACTTTTATGGACCCTTCTTTTGGAAGGTGAGGATTCATCTCATTAAATGTAGACATCTCCATCCACAGGAGATATTGTCAACTCCCTTTCCAGTCCGGTGAGGGAAATCAGACCTTTTATGAGACATCTCATTCTGGAGGAGACTGAAATTGCCTATTTTAGGTCAGATGAATTGTGTCCTAAAAATGTCTTTTTCTCACCATTAGCAATAAAGGTAACTGAGGGCAACGTGTTCAGATGTAAACACCCGTTCTGTCTTTGGTCCCTGTCTCTAAGTGACAGTAATGGTGTTTTCCTGCTTTGTCTCATGAACAATTAGTGGTTGCGAGTGCTCCAACATTATGATAATAGAAAAGCTCAGTTCAGCGTTATCCTAGCATGATTTTCCTGCTGGAATTTGATTAACATGCTTAGATGGGAGCATTTCTTCTGGTCCTTGGTACTCTCCTGTGTTTTCTTCATTCTAATGCAGGTGACTTATCCAACCTCTTTCATGAAGCTCAGATGCTCTTTCCTGGACAGAAAATGGGCCAAACACCTAAAGACAGAAAAGAATATAGGGAAGTTGGCTTGAGAGTGGGGACCCTGGGTTGCAACATAGAATCATAGAATGGTTTAGGTTGGAAGGGATCTTCAAAGCTCATCTAGTCCAACTCCCCTGCAATGCTCAGGGGCACCTTCAACTAGATCAGGTGGCTCAGAGCCCTGTCCAACCTGACCTTAATGTTTTCAGGGATTGGGTCATCTACCACTTATGTGGGAAACCTTTGCCAATGTTTCACCACCCTCACTGTAAAAAATTTCTTCTGTATATCTAGTCTGAACCTTCCTTTTTTTTGCTCCGGTTTAAAGCCATTACCCATTGTCCTGTTGCAACAGACTCTGCTGAAAAATCTGTCCCAACTCTCCTGGAGGCCCCTTTAGGGACTGGAAGGGGCTCTAAGGTCTCCCCAGAGCCTTCTCTTCTCCAGGTTGAACAACGTCCACTCTCTCAGCCTGTCCTCCCAGCAGAGGGGCTCCAGCCCTTGGATCATCTCCATCACCTCCACTCCAACAGGTTCATGTCCTTCCTATGTTGGAGGCCCCAGAGGTGGAGGCAGGACTCCAGGTGGGGTTTCACGAGAGCAGAATAGAAGGGCAGAATCCCCTCCCTCGCCCTGCTGGCCACACTTCATATGGTTTAAGAGACAAAAAAGGGCTGCCAGCAGACCCAGCATGTGCGCATCCCTACATGATTGATTCTTTGTGATGTTGTTACAAATGCTCCCTAAACTGCTAAAAGCTTAGGGAAAAAAACCCCAAACTTAAGCTTCATTTAAAAGGGAAAGGGAGCCTGCAGAATTTATGGCATCTGCAGTGACCGGGGGCACTGCCAGCAAATTCAGAGAGTTACGAGTGGATGAGCAGGCTGGTCTCTCGTTGGGATCACACATCTGACAGTCGCAGTGATCCCGGGGCTGGCTCTGATGTTATCCTGGTGAATTTTCCTGCTGCACGTGGGCAGAGCATCACGTCGTCATCCAGCAGCATCGCGTGATGCTCTCGGTGACGGGGCACAATTTAACAGCATACTTTGGAATGCCCAACGTAACTTCCATGTGATTTGGAGGCTCAAGTTAGTAAAATGCCATGGATTAAATAAGAGAGGAAGTATTTAGGCATGCAAAGATGCACTTTCAAAAGTACTGAGGTGTATGATTCCACTTGTGGGAGGTCCTTGTATCCAGGAACTTGCAATGAGAAGGGCACGTGTAACTGGAGGAGGCAGATGCCGAAAGGGGAAAGTGTGGAAAAGGAACAAGTTCCTTAGAAGGACCTGAATGGAGTGGAGCAGGTGGTTGATGGGAAAGGCCGGATCAGATGGGGGGCCATGCAGAGAACACGAGGGCACGAAGAGCAGTCAGAAAAAAAAGCTCAGTATGACATAATGGCAGAGCAGGAACCCTTGATCTATTCCTGGCTCTGCTGATGGCAGCACGACCTCGGGCAAAACCCTTTTCCTCCCCATGTGCCTCCTACACTCTGCTCGACGTGGCTCGGAGTTCTTCAGGGAATGGACTGTCACTCGCAATGAGCGTGCCCCGTGCTGAGCGCGGTGGCACTTTGATTTTTGTCTTGAGGCTTCCCATTTGTTCAAAGCTGGATGTTGTTGGGGTTCAGCTGCTTTTTAGATGCAGGATTTCCCCTTGTTTGACTTCACTTTTCTCAGCCCCTGGTGCATCTCTGATTTCCCCGCTGCGCCGTACGCAGGAATGCCGTCCTTCGGCCTCCCTGCCCCCCTCCCAACAGGTTGGTCATAAATTAGGTTCTGATGTGGGTATTGGATTTCACTCCAGCTGCTGAAGCTGTGGCACATCTGTGGTCCTCCTGTGGTTAATGGCTTCACAAAAATGAAGCAATAAAGGATATGATGGCTGTGTTTTAACCTCATGGCCCTCACTCTGTTCACCAGGAATGTTTCTTGGGAACAGTTAAAAAACCACTGCCTGCATTTTAAATATCTCCCAGCAATGTGCCAACTTTGAGCAGCTTTTATGAAGTGATTTTATTTTTGAAAGTTAACAAAGCTGCAGCATCTTTTTCGGGGGGTTTTTCTTCAAGAAAGATGAATTGATTCTCTTTAAGGTAAACAAACCTGTCTCTGAATTATGCTGTGATTTAACATTTACATACCACAGAGAAGTCAGTGCAAAGCAAAAAGGGAGAGGGGGGAAAAAAACCCAACCTACTTCACTTGAGATCTTCCAGTGCTAAGTCTGTAATGCTCTTCTAAGGGACTCGGTGGGGCACATGGTGGGGATGATTTGTCTGTACAGGACAGTTCACAGCTCTATTCACCAAAGAGCCATTTGAGGGAGAGTGATTTCACTCTCTCACAAACCTACTGTCTGCAGTGAAAAACCACGGTCACGAAAACTGAGATGTGACTTTGGACACTGAGCTTTTACTGCATCAGACATGGTGGTGTTTTAGCAAATGTGCAATGAGCATCCTCAGAAATTAAGTCCTTTTAAGGTGTTTCAGTCCTCTCCTGATGAATTCCAGTTCCTTAAAAAAATCTTGTCTGTTTATGAAAGGGAAGTGAAGTCTTGCTCCTCCAGACAAGACTACGGTCGTCTCTGCTGGGTGTTGTGGATTCTACTTAATGTGCCACTCAGAGATTCTCCAGCTGTAGGATTTGGCTGCCCAGCAGATCAAATCAATAATGTATTTATCCTCCCAACTCTGCTGACAGGTATGGAAGTGGTACTGTCCCCGAGTTGCAGAGAGAGCAAAACTATTCAGGGTATTTACTTGGATGCCTAAAGTGGATTTACCTGGAAAAGAGCTAGATATTTAATTTTAAGAAAGTGGTCCAGAACACCTCCTAGCAGGATGTCCTTGTGTATATATAGACAGTGGAGTTCAAAGTATCACTTATAGCACTCCCTGGAGATAGCTGCCTATTTTCTATACAAAACCCTCAAATGTTTAAGGGGAGAGTCGTGAAATGCCCTGTTAGTGCAGACAAGCTGCCAGGAGTATGTGGAACATATACTCTATATGAAGCACTGCAGCAGAAAGTCTGAACGTCCACAGGTCACACAAATTGTGGCACAGGACAGGGGTGAACCTCAAGATCCCTAGGATGACAGCAAAGTTACTCCCTTAATGAGTTATTCTCCTGCACTTGGGAAAGAAAGGCTTTTCTCTGACCCTGTTTCCACCCTAAATCTTGGTGTAGCCCTGATACGGTTGTACAAAGATCTCACCACCTTCAAAATCTGCCAGTAGTGCTTGACATGCTAAATTCTTGCAGAAGGGCAAGTAAAGCATGCTACCCACCCACCCTGGAGAAGGTGAACAATCTCTCATTTATTTTCTTTTACTCACTTGCTATTAATTGCAAAGGATGACCCTTCTCTTGTGTGTTATGAAACATATTGACTTCCTCTCCACAGGTCTTCCAAGAGACTTGCTGCTTAAGCATGCTTAGCATAAATCCTGAGCGGGGCCCTGGGACAGTTTTGGAGGGACATGAGGTCTGGTGTTAGAGCTAATGAGCTTGTTATGAGACATATACTGGTATCTCTAGTGGCTCTATCCTTTTGCCATCGTGTCCAGCCTGTCTGCAATTAAGAACAAGGTCTGTGACATTGTGCTTTCTACTAAAACTGCAACGAGACAAAAATGTCTGATTTTCACTGAACATAGCAGAAACTCATGATCCGCAGAGTAAGAACAAATTTTTCTCCTTTATGAGTTGAATTCTTTAGAAGTCCCCAAGGACTTACTTTTTAAAATTGGAGGTTTTTTCTTTCTCCCCCCCCCCCTTTTTTTTTTTTTTTTTTTTTAATCAGAGCTGCTGCCCTTTTTTCTAGGGAATTAGAAATCAGAATGGTGTCAGCCCAGGTAGTTGAAGCTATAACCCTGAACGCAGGGCTTACAAGTGTTAGGTAAGTGACAAGGTAGAAGGCAAAAGAAGAGTATTTAAGTGACTCCAATAGATGGGGACACACAGATCTGGGCCCGTGTTGCCCACCTGTCCAAGATAACTCCTGCACTCTATCTGTAAGAGGTCTGTAGTGAAGCAGACTGCAAATGCAAAAGGCTGGGCCACCCCTGCAAATGATTTTCTCCTTCCTCATGATCAGAGCATACAGGTATGGAAGTGACCTCAAAAAAACTCCCAATTGCTTCTACCTCAAGGAAAAGCCACTGTAGCTAAGCCATTCATCTGGGATGTTCAGGTCAACTTGGCCATTGTGGTGCTTCAAGGAAGAGCCCTGGTGTCTCTGCTTGACCTGGATTATTTCTGACCATTGGGTTTGCAGGTTTTGCCCTCATTTTATTTTACTGAATGTCACCAGCAGGCAAGCTCTATCCTACATCGAGGACATGCCCTTCGACGGGATTGTCCAGGCGCTGTCAGACAATTAATCTGAATTACCCCATTCAGTTCAGTCCTATTCACTCCCTGTGATCCATTATTGTCACCATTCTTCCCTATTATTAATATCACCCAAGCTGCTCTTTCTTTTCACACTGGAAACTTTAAATGGACAGATATGTTAATTGGTATCATTACAACAAACGGTCCTAGTCACACTGCAATTCGGGTGAACATTTCATGTTGCCATTTAAATAATGAGGGGTTTTTTTTTTCTAGGTTTTTTTTTTATGGCACTGACAGCTACTTGTGTTTAATTCATTTTGATTTCGTTAGGAGGGGGAAGTTATCAGGATTGCATCATTAAAAATGTATGCTTGGGTTATTCATGCATGTTCCATATATCCCTGTGTATGATCCATCATAATTCAACATTAGCCAATGGGGATACCAAGTGGAAAGGGTCTGCTGAGCATACATATAATTCAATTACACCCATGACGTCACATTGATTGGATTCTTAATGACACCTCCAAGCCATGCTGTGAACAGGGCTGGGCAAAATGAAAGTTTCCACTGGGGATGCCTGTGCCTGGGAACACAAGGTTTGTGTTACCTCTACAGATTTTCAGATTCACAGAATCTTCCAGGTTGGAAAGGAGCTTTTAAGATCATCTAGTCCAAACAATGTAAAAAAAAAAAAAATGCAAAAAAAACCCCAAAACCAACCACACCCAAACCACCACCAACCCAAGACTAATCCATATCCCCGAGCACCATGTCAACTCGTCTCTTGAATACTTCCAGGGATGATGCCTCAACCCTTTCAGTAAAGAAATATTTCCTAATATCTAACATGAACCTCCCCTGGTGCAACTTGAAGCCATTACCCCTTGTTCCATCACCTGTGACCTGGGAGAAGAGACTGACCCCACCTCTCTACATACTCTTTTCAGGGCGTTGTAGAGAGCATTAAGTTTGGATCCAATAGGAACTGGGCAGCTGCTTTGGAGATGCTGGAACTGAAGAACAGCAAGAACCTTGACTGGAGCTGTGCTCTTTGGGCTGTAATAGGGAAATAAGATATTCTCCCTGATCTTAAAGTCTTTTTTTAAAGTCTTAAAGTCTTCACTGGTCTAGTAAAGTGCTTTTACCAATACGGCAGTTCCCATGGCAGAGAGACAATTGTGTCATGCTGCAATAAGTCCTCCTAATCCAGTGTAACTCTGCCATGGGTGTTGGGTTAAAAAAAACCCCTTCTTGTTGATGGGTAGTTGTGGAGCAGTTTATGGAGTTATTCCCTGCAGCTGAAGGAGACAGGAGATGCAACTGGTGGCATCTTTATCCTTTCCTCTTGTCATGAATTTTGTTTTAGGATAAATCAGTAGTTCCACCTTCCTCCCCCCTCACCTTCACTGTGGTCCCTCACCCCCTTAGTGAAATGAATTTCTCCTTTCCAGAGCCTGCCTGTACTATATATAATGAGAAAGTGCCACTCCTCAGGACCCAGGCAGCACAGGGCAGAGGTCGGGTAATGTAGCAAGGTCCATTATTTTGACAGCAGAGATGGGCTCACTCCCAATGGGTGTTCCCAATGCTCTGAGCACAATGGGATATGCCTCTGACAGCCATCCATGCTGCTCCTCCCTTTCTGGAC
>BJBW01000776.1:25602-48306 GCA_004320125.1 Scolopax mira | reverse complement strand
CTTCCACAGAGCATGTTGTCAGCAGCATCTCTTTGAGAGCCAGCCTCAACCCTGCAGGAATGATAAAATCTTTGTCGGCTGCTTGACATGTGTGTCTTTGCACAGCACCTTGTGTGCTTAGACACTGATCACAGTTTGGGTGTCCTGGCACTGCACCTTCTTGGTATAAGTCAAGTGGAGCAAGGATTGCTGATGCAGAGTTTTCTTTCATGTTCCTTTTAAATACAAAAAAATAAAAAAAGAAAAAAGAAGGAAGACTCGGCATCCCTCATTGCCTCTCACTTTAATATATTTAGTAATAACTTGTTCTCTGTGTGTCCCGTGCACTCGTGTGCCTCAGCACTTTTAAAGCTCTAGTGAGCTACAACCCAACAGTGGGTTCTCTCCATTTTATTGGTGCTGGATCTCAATCTTGGAGACCTCCAAAAAAAAAAAAACAACCCAACTCTGTTTCAGATCAGGGCCAGGAGAAGAAATCACTCTGTCTTCTGATTCCTAGACCTCTGCTTCAAGCACATGAGCATTCAAACTACCGATCCTATTGATTTTCAATTACAGCTCAAATGGAAGTGGTTGTAGCTTTGTGTTAACCCTCGGGAGACTATGCCCTGTCATCTCTAGTGAGGAGCAGGGGGAGAAATCCAGCGTTGCCTGTGCTGACGTGGAGCTGTGGTCGTGTGGCTGAAACTCACTCCTTTCTCCAGCAGAAATGAGTTTCACCGCAGCTTGTTAAAATAACAAATTTGGTTTTTATGGGGATGGGCATTCTTTGATCTGCTGCTGGGGGCAATAAGCGGGTGTGTGGCATGAAGAAAACGTAGCTATAAATACGGAGTTATTGTGGTGTGGTAGAAAGTTATTGTTGGCATGAGTGTGGGGTATTTTTAAATTGTGTGAGGAGACTTATTTTAAATGGCAGCTGTGCTGAACTTTGCTGGCATCTTAGGGGTAGTCCCAGCAGAGCTGGGTTAGCAGACAGATGAGGATTTTGAAGCTGCAAAATTCACACCCTTCCTTCCCTGAGTTTTGGGTTGGTCAGAATTTGCCAACCAGGCAGCTGTGAGTTGCCTGGTTCTGCGTTTCGTGGTTGCTTCCCTTATTGGGTGTCTCAGCTCTTCACCAAAGCCAGGAAACAACCTGTAAGTTCTATTGTCTGGAGGTGCAAAGGAGTTAAGTAATTTGTAGAGCCAGGTTAAGATCATGGCACATTCCCTGGAAAGAAAAAAAAAATAAAATTCAAGAATTATAATTCCCAACTCTTGGCTGGCCAAGAGCTAGAATGAATTTCATGAGATTTGGGTTCATCTTGGACTTTATCTGCCCTGACCCAAATATCAGTCTATGCATCCATCATCTGCTTTTAGACCAATGTATGTGTTTCTTCCATTGGCTTTATGTGAGAGCCACTGATTATGTTATTTATAACAGCCTGCCTGTAGCCAGGCAGCTGGAGCCAGTGTTGGGTTACCATCACCTGCTCCCTTCCCGGTTCCCCTCTGCTGCATCAGAGGGTACAGCAAGGCTGGATTATGGACTGGGGTGGTGACCCTGAACTGATGCTGCCCCTTGCCGTGGGACACGGTCTTCATCCTCACCTTCCCCTCAGGGCAGAGTCTGCAGGGAATGAAACGCAGCAAGCCCCTGAAGTGGATCCTGTAGGATGCACTCTGTAAGGACTAAAGGGAATGACCTCTAAGGCAATTTCATACCTCTACTCCTTTTGGATCTACCTTAAGCTAAAACCATGTATTGTTAATAATATTGAGCAACCTGGTCTAGTGGAAGGTGTCCCTGCCCATGGCAAGGAGCTTGGTACTCAATGATCTTTAAGGTCTCTTCCAACCTGAACCATTCTATGATTAAAGTTATGCATTTTGTCTGGGCAGGAGCAGGACTGTGTTGCCTTCTTGAACATCCAGCAGACCGTTTTGGGATGCTGCAAATAAGTGCTAAGCATCCCCAAATGATAAGAGGAGAGGATCTCAGTGAAATGGAGACAGGGTCCTCATGGTGAAGGTAGCAGGCTACTCTGAGCTGGCAATTTTATCTCACTTATTCTCCCTGGGGAAGTCGAGCAAGCAGTCCTACCTGCTTTTTTTCCATCCCTTATCAGCAGCATCTGGCATTATCACATTTGTTATATCTCGTCCTCCCAGTGCTGACATGAGAGGACATCTCCCAGGGTTGTCAACAGGATAAAAAGTAGGAAATTAGCAAAGCCCCAACGCACGAGTCTCTGTGACTCGTTTCTTTCCAGCCTTAACACCAGCTCTGTGGTGTTCTGGAGCAGTAAGAATGGTGAAGGTGACCGCAGTCTTCCCAGTTGCTTTCCAGTACCTAAAGGGGGCCTACAGGAGAGATGGGAGGGCATCTTGATTGGGGAGTGGAGTGATAGGATGAGGGGTAATGGTTTTAAATTGAAAGAGGGGAGATTTAGATGAGATATTAGGAAGACATTCTTTTCTGTGAAGGTGGTGAAACACCGGAACAGGTTGCCAGAGAAGCTGTGGCTGCCCCATGCCTGGAGGGGTTCAAGACCAGGTTGGACAGGGTTTTGAGTCAACCTGGTCTGGTGGGAGGTGTCCCTGCCCATGGCAGGGAGGCTGGAACTCGATGATCTTTAAGGTCCCTTCCAACTCTGAGCATTCTGATTCTGTGAATCTGCTTATCTGGAGGATGTAAACTCTGATCATGTACATTAGCACTGTACATTAGCTCATTGCACTGCTGGCAATAACCAGAGACCAGTGGCCAGATTAGTATGGAAAAACTTTGTTTTGCAAGGGAGGCTGCTGAGAGCTCATTTATTTCTTTGCAGCCTCGGCGTGCTCGTGAGGAGGGATGCGTGGGGCTGAGGGAGGTAGAAGGGCTGCGGCTTGATTACACGATCCCTCTCCGTGCTTATTGAGGATCAATTGGAAACAGCTCCCCGCAGTGGCTCTGCTTCAAACCCTTCTGCTTGAAGCTGACTCTGCATCCCGGTGGGAGGCCCTGACTTCCCAGAAGAGGCAGCTACAAGCTGGCCTGAGTTCATAACCTTCTCTCCCTGCCCCTTGCAGCTCCTGGAGCTGTACTGCTCTCTGGCAGATCCCTGTTACTGCCGTGAACTCCTTCCTCCTTCCACTGTGCTGGTGAAATGCCCTTTGTAAGGCTCCAAGCTTTTGTTTTTTGCATGAGCTGAGTTGGGGTGAACTTGGCTAGACTGCCAGAACATCATGAATAAGTTAGGAGGGAAGCTGTACTCGGTGCTCAGAGCGCACGCAGGCAGAGAAAGTAGGCTTGGAGCTCAAACAGCCATTCGTGTGCTTCTCTGGTGGCGTTTCATACCCTATTTATGTGCCATATTGATTGGAAATTGGACCTTTCATGTGAGTGCTGATCCCCACGGGTCTTTACCAGTCCTGTGTTTCTATAGTCATAGTGGGCTTCAGATGAGTGGCCTGCAAATCTCTCCAGCGTGATCATTTTGGTGGGCCATCCTGACAGTCCAATGTCTAAGAGATCTCTCTCTAAGAGAGTTCACGAGGCAGCTCTGTGTCTCCTCAACACTTCTCCCTTCACAGCATCCCATCCCTGGAGTCTCTGGTTCTCCCACCGCAAGACAGACATTTTTAAGGGCCAGAGTGGACAGTCTGATCAGCTCATCTCCCTGCCTGAATCACCCAACATGCATGGCCCTGTCACTATTTCTGTTTTCTAAAGAGCAGCAATTTTCCCAAGGAGGTGCAAAATCTGCAAGGTTGAGATGAAATTTCCCTCTGTGTTCTTCTCTTCCTAAAATCATCTTTGCCAAAGAATTGCTCAAAGGAGGAGACCCCTTTCTCTTTCTGGGGATGTCTCTGCTCTCCTTGTACTTGCATGGCTTGTACTTCTTATTTCTGAAGGCCAAGTCTTCATGATCTCAGGGCTGTTTCTGTGCTGACAGACAGCCATGCTATTCTCTGCTCTCAGCTTCTAGTGTGTTTCTGAGATCTTTTTCATCCTTTTTGTGGTTTGTCACTTCTCATGACTCCCCCTATCCCATTCTTCCTGGTACAGCTTTCAGAGTCCCTTGTCACCATGATTTCATTCATGCTGTCCCCAGAGGGTCATTGCCAGTCACCTCTCTGCAGTTATTTCTGCACAGTTGGGGCTTTCTAATGAAAAACAAAACTCATCTATCTGCTTCATTTCCAGAGTTGCTTGATTAGCTCCTGATTTTTTCCTTGGCTTTGTTTCAAATAAAAGCAGGTCAGGGGAGAAGTTACATCAGTGTCCTTTCCAAATTGTGCCCTGTGACACATCAGAATGACTTATATGACTCCACATTGCTAGATCAGGGCCAGACAGCAGAGCTCTGCCACGCTGCAAGGAGGTGTAGGGCTGGTAGGGATGTCTTGGGTCAAATCCAAGCCATTGCTGGCATCGAGTTGTGTGATTCTGTTGGCAAATTTGCAAGCTCCATCCTCACCTTCAGCTGACCAGCCCAAGGGTGTCTCACTGCTGGTGGGTTGGGCAGGCTGGTGGTCCCATAGGGCTGTAGCTGGTGGATGGAAGACACTGGGGCCGAACTGGATGCTAAGCTGAGGACAGGTTTATTACAGAAATACCCTGGCTGAGCTGAGGACCAGACTGAGGCAGACTCAGAAACGTGTCTCCTCCAACAATGTGCGTCTACGCTGAGGCCCAGAGGTGACATCCTAAGAGTTGGGCCAAAGGGACTTTTCTGCTCTGAGGAGATCATCCCAAGAAGGCAAGCAGACCACGTTGCATCTGTCTGCACAAAGCTGGGGGGAGTCCAATCACCAGAAGCTGCTTCTTGCAAGGTGTCGGGGGGCTACAGCTGCCTCTTTAAGGGTAATACAATCTCAGACACCAGAAAGAAACTCTTTACAGTGAGGGTGGTGAGGCACTGGAACAGGTTGCCCAGGGAAGTTGTGGCTGCCCCATCGCTGAAGGGGTTCAAAACCAGGCTGGATGGGGCTTTGAGCAACCTGGTCTGGTGGGAGGTGTCCTTGTCCATAGCAGGGGGTTGGAACTGGATGATCTTTAAGGTCCCTTCCAACTCAAATGTTTCTATGATTCTGTGATAATCTCTGAGGGGGCTGCGAATAACAGCCCTGAAGCCCAGATATCTTCTGCAATGGGAAGTGACTCCAGCCTCGGAGTGACACGTGGCACCTGGCGCTCACGAAGCAGCACGCTGCTAATGGCACTTAAAAATTGCCTCTCCTCTGGCCACTTCATAAGAAAATCCCAAAACCAGCAAAAACTGGGCATTAAGCATGTCTCTCCTGTAAGCGCCTCTGCTAGAAATACTTGATAGAGACACATGTTCACCTCACACATGCACGAACCAAACAAATTTGATGAAGGGATTTCTTAGCTGAGATGCTACAATACGTGCTGCTGCCTCCTCCAATTTCGTTCTGAGGGTGAGTTTTTTGGTTTTGTTTTGTTTTGGGTTCTTTAAGTGCTTTTCTGATGGCTGTTTTACATTTTGCTCTGCGTTACGGAGGAGCTGATTCAGCAGTTTAGCACCCGGCCACTGCTCAGAGGAATTTGTGCTGGCTTTGTTTATTATTTTGAGCACAGCCAGTTCTGCTTTGCTATTAATTGTCAAGCAGGAAATGTTTCTTGGACTTTTTAGATACTTGAGTCCTTTGCTGGGACCCTGCTGTTGAGGAGGGGAAGTTCATAGAAAACTTGCGTTTGAGTGATTAGAAAACAGAATATGATTTCATTGCAAATATGTCCCTTGATACTTGAGGTGTCAAATACTCTGAGTAATGATCATGTTTTAAATATAGTTTATAACTTTCTTCTGATGCATATACCGCCTACAGTATCTGCATTGTGGAATATACATACAGTGTGGCTGTGTATAAATTATGTAGCTGTATAATTACACCTACAGAAGAAGAGATTTGTCTGTATTTATTTTAGCTATTATATATATATGTATGTATATTTAAAGAGAGGGTATTACACAGATGGAATCTCTTTTAGGTCACATTTCAACAATAATTAGAGTTTAACTACCCTGTGGCAATTTTATTTTATTTTATCTTATTTTGTTGTAGCTACCTCTAATAACTGCTAATTTTCCAACCACAAAGGTCATGGCACAGATGTGAATAAACACGTCGTAAACTGGATGTAGTAAATAAATCCCCTCTCCAGTAGCAGTGGTATTGAACACAGTGAGGATGCGAGGACTGGGAAAATAGTCTTGTCACTAATGTTCTGATTATACAAATTAATGGCAGTTGTGTAATGAAAAATCAGACTGCAGTAGTTGTATACGAGTGTGGGGTTCAATTCTTAGTAAGTTCAGTAAAAGTACTGCACCCCTTTTATAAGGTTTGACCCACTGTGTTTCACTGGTACCACCATGACCAGCCCTGCTGGTGTCTTTAGCATTATCTATTCCCATCCTCATCACTACTGTCTTTGGGTGTTATGTGTCTGCTGAGATTTTCCCGAGCTTATTGCCCAGACCTGGGATACACAGGAGGGAAAAAATCAATCTCTACTTACCCTGCTCCATGTGCCATAAAACTCCAGCTCTGATTGCTTTTGGAGACAGGAGACGGGCCTCGGACCAACAATCTTGCCCTAAAACTTCCAACTGAGACAATTGCTTCAGTTTTATTTATTTAGACTCGTTGTTTGAAGAATATTTGACAGGCCACAGGGAGCTGGAGCTGAGAAGCTGCTCGGAATAAGGATATTTGGGAAAAGCCTTTGACAAGTAGAGCTCATGCGTGGGGAGGGGGATGAGCCCGTGGAGGAACTGGTGGCTGTGACAAGGATTAAGTGGAAAGGGAAGGTAATCCCAACCCAACAGGTGGGACAGCCTGAATTTGTGGGACAGAAAGCCCATCTCGAAGCGAGGGATTAAGCTGCTGAGATGCTGACACCTTCACGAGAGGGCAGTTTAGTTTGGATGTGTCTCTGGGCTGCCTGCAGGAGTTGTGTTTGTTTGAACTGATCCAGTAAAACCCTGGTCCCATTGAAATCGGTGTGGGAGTGAGCAGCCCGCGTGGGGAGAGAGGTGGTAAAAACCCCACCAGGGTTTGTGGGAGGAGGGGTATGGATCTTTCTTTCTCACCTGCTCCCACCGTGCTTTCTGCACCACTGCATACGTCTCAGTTATCTCCACTACTGTGTGGTTTTGGGGTTGTTTTTTGTTTTGTTTTGGGTTTGTTTTTTTTTCCCTTCAAACTCTTCCCTACCAACTGTGCTGGCTCCTGAGGAAACACAGCATGGCCTGACACATTTCTATCTGTGGCTCTCCTCCTGCATGGCTGGGCTTCTCGCACCTACCTGCTGGGAAGAGCAGACGTGGGAACAGCTCTGCTTGGTCCTTGGTTCTGTGCTCCTGCAACGTGAGCCCACTCCGAGCCCTTCTGAGGTGGCATGTTGGTGTGGGACAGGGAAGATCCCTTGCCTTGAGATGGGGTGATGGGATGGGATGAGCCATGACTTAGTGTTTTGGGGGCTGTTGTTTGAACTGGCTGCCTGAACACCATTTTTGGCTGCTGGTCCATTGAGGGGAGGTGTTTCTGCAGGTCAGATGTAGGACCAAGCGGGGTCTCCTGGATTCAGGAGGTCACCCCTCTTTTTCCTCAGTGGCTGGTGTCTGAGAAGGACTCTCTCCATTCATCTGCCTTTGATCCCGATCCGTTCATTCCTGAATCCAGATCTGGAATACAGCTCCTGTCCATTGCTGAGTCCAGTCTGGGACTTGCCCAATGCCCCCCAATAATATGATCATCATCCTGGGAACCTGACACGGTTTTATATATTTTGTATACATTTCATTATTTCCTTTTTATTGTTTCATTAATGTAGTTTTTCTAAACTCATAAGTCTCTTTCTCTCCTTGGAGACAGAGGTATGGGAGAGCCTCTGCTGTTCTTCTGAGCAACCAGTCTGACCCAAACCCTGACACCAGGGAAAACCTGAGCTTGTCCTGCCCCACGTCTCTGTGATCAAACTCTTGGCCACGCTCATTTTTTCATTATCTCATTACCTGGTTGTGGTGATGGGGTGGGTTGGAGTGCTTAGATATCTCATTTGACAACAGCAGCATCTTTTTGACTGGCATACGTCTGGTCTTATTTCAACCTTATACATTAACACACAGTCTTCAGAGATTCTTTTGCATCCAAAGAACCTCCCAGACCTGTTCTGGATGGTGCTGGGGGCTTTGAGCAGGTGAGAGGCAGCATAGCAGGAGCTCCTGAGGTTCCCGTGGGGTCCTGGCCCTTCCCTCCCTCCCTCCCTCCTCAAACAACATAACGTTTGAAAACACTTGTGAGCAGCGAGCGAGCCACTGTGGCTGGCAGCACCGTGCAAACACCCTCTGCTTACGCTGCTGTTTTACATTGATAATTCATCCCAAGATCAGCATTTAGAATTAATTCAATTAAAGGGGCCTCATCATTCATTTATGAGGAAGAAAGGCTTATGAAGAGCAGCACACAGGGAACATCTCTGTGTGCACCGTGCTAGGGATGGAGTTCATTTCAAGCTGTAGGGTACAGTGCTCGTGGTGTCTCCTGGTCCATGGTGGGCATCTGGGATTCTCCTGGGGTGGGGAAGGAATCAGATTGGGGTGTTTGTTTAGTGCAAATGTCAGCAGAGGATCCTGAGCAAACACAGAGCTGTGCTTTTAGCATGAGATGTGATGCTTCTGGATCAAAACTAAACACAAGTTTAGGGCAGTGCAGTTCAGGGGTTCGTTATGGCTATTCACAGGAAAATCCATCTCTGGAATCACCAGTTCAGCTCCTCTCTTACATATGCACTAGAGTGATAGCCCCAAATACTTTTTTTGCCTTTCCAGCTAGCTATGTGACAAAATAAATGTTTTTTCTTGGTTTTTACAGAACTGTATTCTGTCTCCTGTGGAATTTATCTTTCTGTCCCTGTCCCTGCTTGGTTCCTGTCTGTTAGTCCCTCTATTCTCATAGGGAAGCCCCTTGGTGGAGCAATTTGCCTTGAGTTAGAGAGGACTGCTGTGCTGGCTGCAGCTTTGGGCAGAGGGCCCACTCTTGCTGGGTGAAGATATCCCTAATTGTTTAGCTGGAATGGTCGTTCTTAGGAAACGCAGAAAGTGAAGGAAGGGATCTGATCATAGTCTCCATCCAAAGCAGATAAAGACATTGATCATGAATGGAAGAGGCCTTCCCTCTCTTCTTTGTCTTCTGTGTCCACAGTGAGCAGTTGTATCTGTTTTTGTCATCAGGAAGAATCTTTTCCACATTAGGATTTGGGCTCATACCATTTCACCAGCTGGAACATGGATCTTTAGCTTTCCAGACATATAGCAAGGATTCTGGCTCACAAAATTTCTCTCCAGTTGGGTGGGGAGGCAACTGCTCTGGTTTTGTACTTGTGTGAGGTTGAATTTTCTGGATCTTGGGAAACCAGCC
This sequence comes from Scolopax mira, assembly GCA_004320125.1. Taxonomy (NCBI): domain Eukaryota; kingdom Metazoa; phylum Chordata; class Aves; order Charadriiformes; family Scolopacidae; genus Scolopax; species Scolopax mira. The sequence goes on along the minus strand of BJBW01000776.1, from coordinate 38,884 downwards.
TGGCCATGCAAGTGTGAGCTTTCACCTCTGGTACCCTCAGGAGCTGGGTAAATATACTTGGTTAGTCAAAGTCCACCAAATGTCAACAGATGGATCACATTACCTCATTGGCAAAGCTACCTATGAAAATGTTTGTTGGATGATTTTGTGTCAAGTGCCCTTCCTTCTTTTCTGGCTGGTTGAGGTTCTCCATTAACCTTCCTAGCTCCATGACATCTTCAGGAGAAAGGGCATGAAGCACCTTGCTGAGCCCAGTCCATGGTGGCAACTGCTAGCATGCCATGTTTCCTAGAACTGACTCGACAGGGAGCTGTTCCTGGGCTCTGTCCTTTTCCTTCCTTTTATCTGAGTAGAATCATATTTTGACAGGCCAGTGATGCAGAAAATAACTTGCTGCTCTCCAACTGTTGCATCCCTTGACCCCAATTAGAATGTGGTGCATGTAGAAGTGTCAGCTTCTTGCTTTCTCTCCGCTCTCCATCCCTCTGACCAAAATTCCCATTATAAAGATGACATCTGAGTGCTTCATGGGGTGGAAATCATTGCTGACCAAATAGAGAATCAGAGTGAATCTGTAGTCCAGTTTATCTGATGTTTTTCTGGACTTTGTTTCAGAAGAAGGTGCAGAAAAACTGTCAGAAAAGAATTGAGAGATATTCCAACTTGTGGGAATACGTCCCCTTGAAATGTTTACATAGGGTTAGATCCATCTATATAGAATAGAATCATCAAAGAGAATTGTCTAGGTTGGAAGAGACCTTTCAGATCATTGAGTCCAACCATCAGCCTAACACTGCCAAAACCACCACTAAACCATGCCCTCAGCTCCACATCTACCTGTCTTTTAAATACCATCCAAGGATGGATATTCTACCACTTCCTTAGGCAGCCTGTTCCAGTCTTTGATTATAGGATTGGCTTATCCCTTGAAATATGAAACTGTGTGTCCTTTGAGACCTCCACCTTGGTATTGGAGTATATCTTTTCAACGGTTAATGTCCTCATAGCTGAAGCTGTGGAGCATGTGTAAGGGAGTCCACGGGCTTGGGAGTGAGGCAGTTCACGGAATATGTCTATGCAATTTTGGACCATCCACGATTGCACATGTCCCTCTGTTACCCCATGTTCCTGCCCATTAGCAGCTCCTTTCCCCTGGAATGGCTGGATTGTATGTCCTTCTGTTATCAGCATAGCAACTGATGGACAGGACAAGAGAGCAGAAAACAGGGCTAGACTTGTGCCTGAGATGGATCTGACTTTTCCTCCCACTGCTTTGAATGTTGAGTTGTTGGTGCTGGACGTCAGGCACGTTTCAAATCACGGCTGCCTTGTGCTCTCTGATGCACAACCTCTCGTCAGGTTATCTGTGTGCGATTCAACAGGATGAGAGGAGGGCAGAGCTCCAGACTGTGACTCATTCAGTCTTTTCCCACTGCTGCTGTAATTCAAGTGGAAATCTCAGAAGATGGTAAAACCTTCAGGCACGTTAAAGATGCCAGGCTTTTAAGTGCGTATGAATGAATCCAGAGCTCATTTTGAATTTGAAAAAACAGAGTACGCTTGCTGTGATCCTATTGCCTCTGCCTGTTGCAGAGAATCCATCTCCTGGAAAAAAGTGGTTGCATGGTGGTGGTGGTATCCATGAGCATTTCTAAATCCCTGAAGTTGAGGGGGCTATTGCATAGAGAGCAATGAGAAAAGCATCCCACCTCTCTGGATTTTAAGGCTGGATTCCTCTGTGCTCCCTCTGACATCCCCTCTGGTCTTATTAGGCAGATGTTGGGTTGGTTGTGGAACATCCCCTTACCATCAGATGATAGAGCTCAATGCATTCAGTGCTGCAGTGACTTTCCTTGATTCTGACAAAGTTGAGTTTCTAAAGAAGCTGGTCACCTTGACCTTCTCTGCAGTGTAGGGGACAGGGATGGTCCTTCATCCAAGCCTAGGTATTTACTGTCCTACATCAGGACTTGATTGGAGACAAGTCAGGATGTCGGAAACCCTCCAGTGCCTCAGGAGAGGATATCCCACTAGAAACTCAGTGAAGGAAATTCAAGCTGTGACCAGAAAGCTGTTCTGTCAGTATTTTGATTTTAAATAAGTGGAGGTATAACTCTTGCAAAGAAACTCCTATTTTTTTATGTCCTATTACAGCCACAAATCTTTTATCCACTAAACACCAGCAACCACCACTGCTGTCATCTGCAGCTTCCACAAGAACCAAATGAAGCACAACACTCTTTCTTTTGTTATTTCTGGGTGAGAAGTGTATGATGCCAAGGTGTTGAACAGCCTCAGATCTGAGTAGGTCTTTAATATGAATGAAGTGGATAATACGTGAGTGACGGGTGATGGCGTGACACTGATTGAGCTGTGGTGGCTTCGTGCAGAAGAGACTTTTGTCTCTGCAGTTGGAATGAGTGGCAGCTAAAGATTTGCTTAATAATTTCTGCTATGAGGGAGGAAAAAATAGTATGGTAGGGCAGAATGGAGCCCTCCAAACAGCTTGAGTCTCTTCATTCATTTTCTTCTGCCTTCAGTGTTGGGATGCTAAAAATTATTCTTCTTGAAGGGACCATTCGTGGACAGCTGAGGAGGGATGCTGGTATGAAGAAGGTTCAGAAACTCCCCCTTTTTCTTACCCTCTTCCCCAGAGATCCTAAGCTGAAACAGAGAGAGGAAACCTGTTCTTGCAAATAGTGCTGTCAACAAAACCCTGCCTTTCCTCTCTGGCTGGAGGGCTTGGAACAGAGTGAAAAATTGCAGCAATGTTTATTTTACAGAAGATAAGCTTTAAGCTGCATTATATGTATTATTTTTTTTTTTTGGCTGACAGTAATCAGGGATTTTTTTTTTTCCTTAAATATGAAAATAGCTGCCTAATCTCCAGCTTCATTTTAACCTGAAAAATGGTGGTTGCTTGACAATTGTTTGAAAAGGGATTTTTGGATGAAAACCTAATGAATGGCTGAAAAGTTGATTAAGGAGGAGGGGAGATGCTAAGTCAAAGTTTTCTAGCTGGAAATAGTGATTTATTATCCTGCTATCTTTGCAAATGACAAAATAACTAATTAGACACAATTCATCTTCAGAATTTGAAGCTGCCACTGGAATAAGTTAAAAGATTTTATGGACAATTCGTAGTCTTAAATTCTGATCTAAATGTAGCATGGTGTGTATTGAGAGTTAGTCAAACTCATTGAGACGACGGGAGAGGCGTAATAAGATTCTGAAATTCTGCCCTCCTGGAGAATTTTTTTTCTAATGAAGGATTTGAAAAGGGCATTTTAGAATGATGTTTCATACGGTAACAGTCTTTTGCCATAAAACATCAGCTATAATAATTATTTTTATGCAGATCCTGAGGCATAGAGAGATTAAATGACTTTCTCAAGGTCAGACAGTGAGTCAGAGGCAGAACCAGTGAATGAATGCGAGTCTTGATTCAGGAGTACACAAGTAGCCCTTGCTTCTTTAATCTCCAAGGCGAGATGTACTCAGTCTTTCTAGGTTTCATATCCCAGTATCTCCTAACCGAGATGTTTCTACTGGAAGGGTGTAACCCTGGGAGTGGATAATGTGACCCCAACCATCTCTAGTTAATCCTTAGAACCGGTGTGACCTGCATGAGGCTACTGATGAGTACTTAGTCCTTGATGGGTCATTTTCCAGAGGATAGCTGTAGTGGTGAACAACTTCTAATTGGCTGTATTGTCACTTGATATCCTAGATAAAAGTTGTGGGAAGAGGTCAGTCAGAGGCTTTTCTGCATGGCTTTCTACTGATAAAGACTGGTGCTTAATTTTAAATATGCACTGGATGATACTCACTGCCTCCCTGGGATCACCTGGAGATCAGAAGTTCTGGAAGTCCTGCAGCCTTAAGTGCTGCAACGTTTCTACCTGTAAGAACTTGTATAGTGGTGAATCTTACATTGCTGTTGCTTCTGGCCACTACTGGGTAGGCATTTTCATTTAGCTATTTATTTTGCAAATCTTTCTGACCAGCCCAGTTCAGCCACACCAGCTCCCAGGGGACATATTAACTGTAGCAGTTGTATGCTCATTCAGTGAAGTTGGATAAGCCACTACATTCCTCTTTGGACACTGTTTGTGGGCACTGGTATCTCCCGATGAATTATTAGCTATGGAAAAGACTTATTGCTAAGATATTGTATTTAGTTTAGTCTTCTGGTCACTGCAGGTTTGCTTTCAAATATGTTTTGTTCTGTTTTAAGTGTCTTGAAAGCTGGTCCTCCTGACATTTCCCCTGGGCCTCTCTCCTGCAGTCTGATAGATCTTGCTGTCAGGAAGTTATTCCTCATACTCAGGCTACTTCTTATCAGTCTGTCACTTTTTCAACTCATTGGGCTAATAGTTTTCCCATTACAAGAGCTGTCTCTCTATGTCCTTTCGCCCCGGTCTCCCCAAGGGAACCTCTTTCTTCTTGCACAAAAAGAGGGTCAGACTATATGACTTTACAGGTCTCTTTCTCCCCTCCTGCTCTAACTTCTTGGAGTCTGAGATATTCTGGATCTGACCTATGGTGAACTCTGGCAGAATGTATTAAAGAATAGATTTGATAAAATAAGCAACAAAGACATTGGTGTTCATAAATCGCCCAGGTTTAGACATTCTCATAAATTTGAGAATCATATCTAAGAAGGGGTAAAACAAGGTCTTTTCTGTCCTAGACGTACATGACTTTTGGGGTCACAGGGAAAGGCTGGGTTATTCTGATGCTGAAGAAAACAGTTTCTCGTATTTGAAGCAGGGTTTACTAAGGATGAGAAGAGACAGGAAAGAGAAGGCAGGAAAAACAAAACAAGAAAGATCACTTCTGTTGCTCATCTGAAGGATGAAGAAAAGGCTGGAGGCTCTTTCTCCATTCTGATTAAATTCAAGACTGGGACACGACTGGAATCTTCCAGACACCCTCTTTGTTTAAGGCTCATAAGGGCAGCTATTCCATCTAGGCTCCAGATGACCATAGATGTTGTGTGGAGTTGTGGCCCACCACGCACAGCATTTGGCATCATCAACACTGTCCTGCATTCCCAGTCTCCTCTCTGGAGAACACCTCATCAGCAAAGCAGCTGGGCTGGAGACAACAGTAGTGCTTGCTGCTGATTAAGCAATAATGAAATTAATAGCCTCTTAACATTCTTACATTAACAACAGTGTCAGCGTGTCAGTAAGTATTTACAATATAAGTTACACAAATGTCATTTTGGTGCACTGAGCACTTCATATTTGCAATCCTCTGCCACGGCAATAAAATCAATCAGCCAGTCGGAAGAGGAACGCACCCAGGAGATATCATTATTAGTGGCACTGGGCCAAGCTTTCGAAGACCTGCGTGGGAGGCAGATGAGCAGAGAAGGGCTCACATCCCTGCACTGAGATGCCCTCAGGTCTCTGCACGAGCCCACTTTGAGTCCCGCTGAATGAGGGCTCAGTTATCCTGTCGGCAAAGGGAGGGCGTTTGGAAAGGTTTGAGAATGAGTCGATCATCTCCTCTTGGAGACCTCATAGTAAGCACCCAATCAGTGTGCTTTGCATGCATGATTTGGTTTGAAAGGTCTGAAATTATTTCAGTTGTGTTGAAGAGATTGCTTCCGGCAGTAAAAGATCTTTCCTTGTGCTTCATGATGAACATCTTGAATCCTGGGCATCCAAAGGCCCTTTTCCCCACCAGATGCCTTCATTCTGCACTGGTTGTGAGCGCAGATGGCCTTGATGCTCTGGTGCTTTGTTTTAAAGTCTTGGATTAGTGGCTGGATTTGATCTTGGCATCCCTACTTGGTCATCTGCAAGAAGAGTTGGTCTCTCACATTATGGACCAGGTTCATAGGAGTGTGAAGGCATTTGTCTACCGAAGGTGCCAAACCCTCATTCTTTTAAGGCTGATTACGCTGAAACATCCTGAGCACGTTACAGCAGGATGCAGCTCCCACTGAAGACAGTACAAAAATTCCTACTGTTTTCCATGGGAGCTGTACAAATCCCATATCAGGTTTTAATTCTGTTTTCTTCTCCAATGAAAAGATAGTTCGACTTTTGAAAGTGCCACGTTTACATGGGTTGTTTTGTTGATGCTGATCTCTGCAATCAGGTGCTGACCCTACTTATGCAACTGTGGGCAAATTATTTACTGCTGCTACCCTTTTATTTTACTCTGCAAGATTATAAACCTCGCTATGCAAGCCAGGTATGTAAAGAGCCATGAATATTTGTCAAGGTGTGTGAGAGCCATTAACATGGGTCTCGACGTGAAAAGAGAAAGCAACAGCATTTGAAAATATGTCGCTGTGGTTTCAGATATAACAGCAGCCGTGGAAAATTCACTTTTATCTATTAAAAAGTCAAAAAAACCAAACCCAACCACACACGGGAAAAAGAAAGAATCCCAGCACTTGAAGGATTAAATACTGTCTACAACATAACAGGCCCTTTGAAGGTTTGGATGTGATAAAAATGCTCATGCCCGTCTGACACACAGCAAACATTGAAGTCAGTAGAATTACATCAGGGACAGGTTTGAATTTGGCCCCTTGCTCCCTACTTTGCACTGTCAAATTATGGTTTCAAGGCAAAGCATTAGAAATAAGATATAGAATAGGGAAATGCGGGGACTGTGTAACTAATACAGGTGCCTGAGCTCCTGCAAGCTCTTGAGTCCTAGCAGAAGAACTGATGAGCAGGAGTGGTTTCAGTGAGAAATCTTAAAGGGTTCAAATCAACCAGAAGTGTCAGTCAAGTAGCCCGACAATGCTGGGAAATCAATGCTGAATTCTCAAAGAAGAGCGTGCGGGGAAAATGATACCATTTGTTTGCAATTCTAATACAATGAATCAACAGATCGCTTGCAAAATGCTCCTAATGAAAATGCGCATAATAGATGTGCAGAACCAAGAGGGAGAGAGACAAGGTATCTGTGCTAGGGAGGAGAGGGGATATCTGAATCTAGGTTTGGCTGCTGAAATTTGAAAGTGCTCTGCTATAGCCAGGATGTCATCCCTAAAGTCCTGGGAGAGCCTGGGAGTAAAAGATGTACGTGTTCACCAGGGGAGAAGAGGTTTTGATAAAGAAGCAGTTGTTATTATGGAGAGGTCAACTGTTTTGTAAAAATAGCAAGAACGGAAGCGTGGTATAAAGCCTGAACGGATTAAAGACAATCTAAAAAATGAGACAGGTCTCCTAATACACAGCCCCAGCATTATTCCTCTATTTCCTTTCCCTGGTAAGAAATTCAGCTTCTAGCACGGTTTGATTTTTTTTTTTTTGGTGTTTTTTTGTTGGGTTCTTTTTGTGGGTGAGGGGAGTAATTTCCACGGAAAGTAGATGGAGATCAATTGTTCATTGTTTTTTCCAATGTAAGAATTAGGGACATTCTCAAGGAATTAGCAGCTGTCAGGATCAAAACAAACAGAAACTTGTTCTGGGGGAAAAAAAGCCATCTCTTGGTCACAAGAGCTAATTGACTGGTAGGACTTCCTGCTGCAGGACATATTCTGGGTTCAAAAATACAGCCTGACAAATCTATATCAATCAGTGGTGGTCAATTAACTGTAAAGTTACAACATTTGGCTTGGGACATCCTTCAGCCTATAACTCTTGGAAAGAGTATTCTAGGCACATATTGTGTATGTTTACCCTTTTCCTCTGCTTATCCCTTGGCATCTGTTGTTGGCCATTGCCAGAGGCAGCTATTTCCTAGCTGGATCTTTGAGTAGACCCAGCAAGGCCATTTTTACTGTCTAAAATTCAAGGGTTGTCTTCTCCCTCCTCAGTAAAGTCTAGTAAAGTAGACAGCTTGCAACTTCTACTCAAATGCAATGGGACTGTCCAGGCTGTATGAGTGTAACGTGTTGGTTTCAGGTTTGAGATGTATCTGAGTACATGTTCAAGAGCAATGAGAAAGGGGATGCTGCATTCCTACAAAATTAATCACCCTTTTTCCATAAAGTTAAGATCTGAGCCAAAGCTGATGGAAGTTGCTGGATTTGTCAGTTATTGGATAGGGCTGAATCTCAGTTTTTCAGTCCCAAAAGATGGGTGTGGGCAGCTTGCCTCAGGCTGTTGGCTGGAAAAGAGACAGATTGTCACCTCTGGATAAGAAAGCAGAATGGCAGGTTTTAATTATTTTCAAACTATTAATTTCTCAATAATATCAAGAAGCATCAAAACCTAGATCCCCCTCCGAGTCAGAACAAAGCAATTAGAGTGCCACAGGAGAATAGGTGATGTAGGATGACCCATTGGGGATCTGAATAAAACTTAGGAGCCAGGTGACCCCAAGGATTATCTGTGATTTGTGCTCATTCTGGAAAAAGTGCTGTTGAGCAGGAACAAGCTAGCACTAAGCACTGGGGTTGTTGGTGATCTGGCTTCTTCCCTTTCTAGAGCCTTGTCTATCTAAGCTGTGATGGAAGATCCTCAAAAATTGCTGCAATATAATATACTCCTTCAAGGAAGTAAACAAGGCTTTCCCTATGAATGGAAAGGTGTTCAAATCTACATTGGTAGTCAAACTGGAAGTAACAGTGTAATAGGACAGTCTATTTATCTGACAACTGGTGTGTAAAAAACACCACAATACAGGCCTGAAGCACTGGAATGATGAACATGTCTACTCATTCTGACTCCAGGTCTAGAAGGATTTCCTTTGCTTTCTTCCTGAAGGACCATTGGGGAGCAGAATAACAAACTCCTTGTAGAACTAGCCCAGAATACCTGTTTTCTTCTCCTTCTTCTAATAGCAAATATGTGTATTCTATCATTAAATACAGTCTGGGATGTTAGCAAAACTTTGTGGATAACTTCTTATTCAGTGTCAGAGAAGGTGGCTCTCTCCCTTCCCCACACGAGAGCCAGAGCAAGTTTCTCTCAAAGCAAGTTTCATGGCTTCCTGAATTTTTTTTCCCAAGACTTTTATGCCTGGCTTAGAAAGAAAGAAGAGCAGTGCCAGTTGGAGTGAACAGCTTTTCCCAGGGATCCCTCCAGTTTTGCCAGGCAATGACCAACAAGGAAGGCAGAATTCAGTGCTTAGGGGTGTGTGGGCATTGTGAATCTCCACAACTGAACTTACACTCTGCTCTCTTGGCACTGGAAAGAAAGCTCCATCCAAAGAGGACAGGAAATTGGGTTCCCTGACCTTTCTTCTCTCCCTGGGAAGTTGCCTAGAAGAGCAGGACTAATTTGTGTCAATATAGGTTTCTGCTAATTAAGGTTCTGCTATGGTTGGGCTTTTTTTTCCCCACATAGGTATCATTTTTTTCCTATTTCCTCTTTATTAATCTTCCCCCCTCCCCATCTCCTTTTCCCAGCGCTTTCAGCTTCTTTCATTTTCTTTTTTTTGCTGTTGCTTCCCTGAAAGCACAAAACGTGTATTTCTAGCCTAGGTGTATTGGATAATAGGTTCCAGAGGATAACAGAGACAGATTCCGTGACAGAGAACGTGTATGAAAAAAGCACCAGGAAAAACCCAAACAACTCAGGAGGACAAGACTCCTTGTGTATCAAGGGAATCCCCAGCTCCCCTTTAGCTAGACACTTCAGCTACATGTGCTGATCTGGGTATTTCCTCTGCTTCCACTCACTGGAATCAAAAATCTTGCAGAACAAGCTCTGATTTCAGGCTGAAGTAAGCTAAACTTTATGATAAAGTACAGGTTTTCTAGTCTACACTGCAAGTTGTGCTATTCCAGCTGCTTGGTGATCCTCATCATCTGGACTGAGGCAGATTCAGTAACAGCTCACATTGCCTTTCATCTTCACACACTTGCAGTAAGTGTTGCCCACCTGGGCCAATTTTAAGACTAGCCTAACCCACTGTGCTGTCCAAACAGTGAGAAGAAGCCTGGAGAAGAGTAAGAATATGGGCCAACTTCATTTTCCCAGCTTCCAGTAGTGTGTTTTATAAAGTATTGAGGGAATTTTAAACATTGCTCTTCAGGTTGGAGACCGGTCTTAGATCATTAATATCCACAGTGAATTTTTTATGTGGTCCACAGTGGAGGTTTTGTTCTCTCTTCTGAAATGCTTCACATGGCTTGGGGTGGATACCTCATCATGCCCAGGGTGTTATCATTATTTTAGTGGAGATGGGGATGAACCATTTCCTTGTGCAAAGGGCAGTGCTAGCTCTACTTTTGGCAAAGCATCTTCGAAGGCCCATTGGATTGTCCTAATTCTGGTTCTCACTCAATACAATCTTTGGGTTTTGCCTCTTTTTTTTTTTTCTTTTTTTTTTCTTCTTTTTCATGAGAGGCTTCCCATGCTTCCTTGCATCATCTCTGGGACCAAAAAGATGACCTGCTAGCCCAGAGAAGGGGAGGAAAGCAGGGTGAAATGAGCAACTTGAATAGGGCTGTCTGGAGGGAAAATGGGAAAGCATGAATTTGCTGATGTCAAATCCATCACTCACATTTTGGAGAGAGCCAGCAAAATAGATGATGGTTACGTTGCTGGTTCTTTTCAAGATAAAGAAGCCCTTGACTATTTCATGGGTTTATATGAAGGCTAAATGCTACACTAGGCTATTTGACAGCAGGACATGGGTGTTGTTATCACCTCTTGTCCTCCCTCTACTTTATATTTCCATTTTTATTTAAAGCTATTTCTCTCCTTACAATAGATGAAAAACCTACAATTATTTCCAAGGTGATCACTGGCTGTTTCTTTCCAAGGCCTGTAACAGGTAATTGGGGGGAAAGTCCAGTAACATGGAGAATGTGAAGGAAGCTTAGAGGAGGCAACCAATGGCCTCATAACCAAGTGGGAGGAGAGTTACGAGACCTCCAATAACTAGGAGATGGAGGCAGCAACCTGCCTTTGGAATTCTGTGTGGGAGCAAAATAAACAAGGCTCCCCCTGAAGTCAGATCTCTCTTTTGCTCTCTCAGAAAACACCAAACCATATCAGCCATAGGAGAAGGGGACACTGTAAGTTGTAGTGTGAGGAGGACTCGAAGAGAAGAAAGAGATACCTTCTTTCCTATCAGCACTTGGTGAAAATTCATTACTGGTGTCTGCTTGAATCTGGATTTGGAGGGGAAAAGGCTGGCCTATCATATACCCGCTGCGAGCTGTCAGCTCCCTCCTCTCTAGGTTACATGGCAGGTGAATAATCTCTTTCAAACAGTTGCTTTTATTCATGCAGACTGATGCTTCCTTTTGAAACATCAAATCCGGCAACGGAATTATGGGTGGTGTGCCATGGGAGAAATCATCCTCTCTTTCACTGCTGAATTGCTTAGGAGAGGAAAAAAAAAACCAACCAAAAAACAGCTCCTAGGTGCCATTCAACTTTTGTGGAGGTTTGATAAAACCATCCCTGCTTCTTGTTGGTTTCTTATTTTCTTTCAATGCTGTTTAGGTGCATCTGTAATAAAGGGAAAGGGTTTCCACGGGTGGTTGTTAGCTGGAGTTCTGCTGGGGGTGGCTTTGTGCCCTGCGTGCCGTTTCCCCCTCTCCTCCAACTTACCATGTAGCTCTTGCCTTCGAGCTGCTGAGGTTTTTTTTTTTAATTATTTTTTTTTTAGAAGAGGCTTTTTCTTCTACAGAGATAAACATGATGACTTTTACATAAGCGTGGAAAAGCCAATAACTCAGAAGTACTTCCATGGCCCAGTTCTTATTTGATTGTCCGTTGCACAAACAAGGGACAGTTAATAACTGTCCATGTGGGAGATATTTGATTGATTCCATGCAGCAGGGTTGCAGGGAGTTGTGGTGGGTTTGGGTGTGGGTTTTTTTGGTTTGGTTGGTTGTTTTTTTTTAAAGTAGAAATGTATAAGAGAAAATTACTTATTTCATTCTCCCAGAACTGTTATAATATTAAACTTGTCTTGCACAGGTGTAACTGTTTTCTGATTCAGTTGACGATCTCTCCTCCTTAAGTGAAATTATTATCCTCTGCCATAGGATAAATTACATGTCAGACTCTTTTTGGGCAGTTTCAGGCTGGTTAGTTCAGAGACAGAGCTGCAAAAAAAGAAGCTGATTGGGTTTTATTGGGGGACAACTTTCTTTCTTTCCAGAGTTGGCCGTTGTGTGTTGTAATTTAATTTCCTATGCGGAGTCAAACTTACATGGTTTGACAGGCCCAGACAAATGTAATATCCCACCAGGATCCAAGGCAGCTTTTCTGTAGCGATACTCACTCTTATTTACTTATTTATTCTATTTTGAAGTGAAGGTGGCTCTTAGTTAATAAAAAACCATACTGAGATCCCAGTGCCGTGTGATAATGGAGGATTTATTCCTGTGGGGTTTAGAAAGGAGCACCAGTCAACAGCAGCAAACCAGTCGTTCATGTGCTGCAATATGCATTTTCAGAAATACCCCTTTTCACTCTTTTCAGTTCTTTTTCCTTTGTGTGGGATTGGAAATAACCCTGGGTAGAGGATCTCACTATGCTCCTGCCTTGCACATGAAGACAAAAGCTGCTCACTCCTGGGAGCAAAGGAGATGACGTGAGGATCATGTGAGATCTCAGACCTCCACGTGGATAACAACAGAGTTAATGGGATGAGGAGCTGGTCTTGGCCATGATGAGGTGGGAAGGGCAGAGGACGGTGGGAGAAGGTAGGGGGTAGTTGAGCTGCACTCGCTGATGCCAGTAGAGATTCAAGGCTGAGAGAGCAGAAAGGAGCTCATGTTGTCGTGAATAAATCATACTGTGGCAGCACTTGGGAACAAAACAGCTTCTGCATGGGCTGGTCTATAAGCCGTGGGTCTTAAAAAGGTAAATTGAATTAAGAGGTTCAGAGAACAGCCTCTTGAGCTTTTGGACTAGTTTGTGGTAGGGTGCATAGTCTCTGCTTCTGTACAGGGCTTTGGAGAAAGGCCAAGAGCTGCCTCTAGGGTGGATTCATGGTTTCAGAGGGAGAACATTCCTCTGTCTGTTTTCATCGGGTAGTTTCTTTGAAGGGGAAATGGCACGAGTCCTAAACTAAGCTGCCACATCCTTGGGTATCTATTTCTCTTTCTGCTTGGTCTGTATCCAGCTAAGAGGGTGTCTGGTTGGTAGCCTGGTTTTGTGTCTTATTTTTACATTTCCCAATGCTGACAACAGAGGTGTACACGAAGACTTGAAAAGTCCATCAATTCTGCAATAGGGCTGAGAAGTGGAGAAGCTGGAGAGGGACTCTTTGTTGGGAAGTGTAGTGAAAGAACAAGGGGCAATGGTTTTAAATTGGAGGAAGGGAGATTTAGATGAGATCCTAGAAATAAATTCTTTATAGTGAGGGTGGTGAGACACTGGAACAGGTTGCCCAG
>BJBW01000776.1:0-25583 GCA_004320125.1 Scolopax mira | reverse complement strand
GTCTGATGGGAGGTGTCCCTGCCCATGGCAGGGGGGTTGAAACTGGATGATCTTTAAGGTCCTTTCTAAATCAAACCATTCTGTGATTCTAAGTGGATTTGGGCAGATATCAGGATTCAGATTTCAGCCCCTGGGCATGAAATCCCCAAACCAAGTCTGCAAATCAAATACTTTGGGGTTATACAGAATTTACAGCTTGCAGGGAACTGCATCTTTTAAATAATAACTTATGCCTGTGTTTCCACTCCTGTATTTTTCATCCTTTTAGTTGTTGTTTCCTTTCCTCTAAGCAGTAATCTCTTATGATACCTGAACTCAAAGACAAGCAAAGAGCTGGAGACAAGATATTACCCAGCCCCATTATGCAATAACTGAATTTGGAAATTCATCTGTGTGGTTGTTGGCTACATGATATTTCCTGTACTCTAACTGAGCATCTGAATCACCATTTCTCACCAGCTGACAGAAGTCAAGCAGGAGGTGTGGCCTCCACCTTGGTGGCCAGCAGACTTCCAGTAAGGTCCATGGCACAGGGAGCTGAGGGATGTTGCGTCTCCCAGAGCTGACTGTGAGATCTAGGTGACAACACAGTGGACAAGCTCTTATGACTTCAGGTTTGGTGCCCTTGCCACCAGATTGCTCCACCACCGTGGTCAAATCACTTGACCTGGTGTTTATGTTCATCTTCTTAGAAGATAAGGCAGTTTGCTCCATTAACATGCATGTTAAAAAGGAAAGGTTGAGCTCTCCAGGATGGAATAACAAGCCTGTACTAAAGGTATGGCTTTCTAAAACAAACAGAATTTTTTTTTCTTGTTTGGGATTTTTGGTTTTGTTTATTTCTTGTGAATGTGCTACTCTAACCTTACAAATACAATGTAACCTACTAATCAAACCCCTTTTGCCCATGCAAGTACCCTGTGCAGTGGTAGAATAACTATGCATGAAAGTTAATCCCCAGCTGTGGACAGCATGGTCTAGCATGTTGAGAGTCATGGTGTTGGCGTTGTTCTCTTCTCCTGCTTACCTTGTGCATGATACTGTAGGAAAAAACCCCACAGCACTTATATTTTTGTACATTTCCCCCTCCCTCCCCCCCAGATTCCCAGAAATGCCTACTTAGATGGAAGTTTTCTCAGCCAGGGACCACTTCCAACAGTGTACACTGCCTGGCACAATGGGATCCTGCTCTTGGTTATGACCTCTAAATGTTGCCATAATAATAATAATAGTATGTGGCTTTTGGCACATCACCTATTAATCACAGCAGCTGTCAGGCAAAGCATTAAATGGGAATAGCTCCCTGCAAGAAAAAACAAATACAACAACACCCTGTGGCTTGTGGAGCATGAATCTACACTCTGGAGGGTGCCAGAGAAAGGAGGAAGGGCTAAGCCGTGACATTTCACTCAAATTTGTTAACCTTGGCTGGCGTTCAGACGCACGGCGTTCATCCAAGGAGGCATTGAGGATGGGGGTCTCCGGAGGGAGCAAGCTTTGTTAAATATTTACAGTGAGCAGAAGCTGCAGTGAAGGTGCACGGAGGCATCGGGGAGGGAGTTTGCCAGTAGGGAAGAGGCATTTGTGGGGAGCAACCGGGATGGTTTATTGGCTGCTACTGTGTTTAATCCCCGTGGTGGATTTTTCTTCCCCAAATCCGCCTGTGTGCTTTTCGAACCTGTGCATTGACCTCGAGCATCCAGGCTGCCCGAAGGCAGGGAGCTTTGTGACAGCGTGTTGGGCAAAGAAGTAGCCCCCCTCATTTGAAGCCCATCTCACCCATCAGCTCCACGGGATGATCCCTGTCAGAAAAAAACAGTGAGTTCAGTCAGGAACTTCATTGCATTCCCACAAAAATTGTGTTGCAGTGGTCTGTTGTGACAGGCCGCTTGTTTATGGGGTATGGCATAGATAC
This sequence comes from Scolopax mira, assembly GCA_004320125.1. Classification (NCBI taxonomy): domain Eukaryota; kingdom Metazoa; phylum Chordata; class Aves; order Charadriiformes; family Scolopacidae; genus Scolopax; species Scolopax mira. The sequence continues at coordinate 23,668 of BJBW01000776.1, read as the reverse complement.
TTCCTAGAAGTGGGATGGGTAAATGCACTCAAAATTCACTCTCCAGAGACAGTCCCTGAAAATTGCTCCATGTTTATGCTTGCCAAATTTCCTGGTGCTAAACTGGTCCATCCGCAGAAAGCAAACCAGTCCGTTAGAGCATCTGCAGAAAGCAAACCCAAACAAAGTGAGATTACTCTCAATTTGTGTTTATGTGAATTCCCGGAGAAGTCCTAGTCATGGATCAGGGCTAAACATGTACAAATAATTGATCTTAGGTTCACTGGTTTAAAGCAAAAACACATTGAAAAACCTTTTGGTTGACCTAAAATGTTTTCTTCCAGTTTTCTGTTGACATAAAGGCATTTTAAAAAGAATCAAAAGAATGTATTCCTTTAGTGTAAGGCTGAGTTAAATATTTGGAGCCTAATGAATTATTTTTTTTCCTCGCTTTGATATTTTCTAATTTTTGTGATTTCAGAAATCAATTAAAACCCCTACAAAAATAAAATATCAACATCTTTAATTTTAAAATTTTACAAAGAAACTCCTCAAACTTTAAAAACCTGTTGATAAGGGTGGGGATTTTTATTTTGCTGTGGGTAATGCTTACCCTGTGTTGATTGATGACAACTGTGTATGAGTCAAAATCTCTGTCCAACTTTAATACAGACCCCAGTGTGAGAGATGCTGTATAAATGGTGAACGTGAAGATTTTTTAACAAAGGTTTGTGACACTTTCTCCTTGAGGAATATTTTTTTTTTTTTTTTGCAGAGCTGTTTCAGAGCTGAGACTAAGGGCATTAAGGGAGTTTTGATTGCTTGGGTTACAATATTTAAATTTGCCGTGCGAAATCCCAAGGGGGGGTTGAGGTGAACTTGAACTAGAAGCTGATTTGAGCCATCTAAACCAGACCCACTGTTCTGGAGTTGAACCAGAACTGATTTAAAATATTTTCTTCTTGGACTCCTTAGAAATAGCAGCGTTACAAACAACATGAAAACTGCCACGAGGTATCATCTGGTAATTGGGCACCTTGCAGGCTCCGGGTAGCAAAGAACAAAGTGCACTTGAACTAGACCAGTGAAAATAACCATTTTTTACATGTAAGATCCTCTGCCTCTGTTGTCGAGGATTGAGCTATTCACCTCCTCCGTGTGTCCCCTCCGCACAGCCCCGTTGTCACATCTTATGCTACCGACCACAGGAGCTGCCTCCAGACCTTTCCCACCGCTCCTCCCTCCACAGTGGTTTGGTGTCTGCAGGCAGCTCGTGGGTTGGGGGGCAGTTTTGCAAACCACCAAGGGCTAAGCTTGGTGACAGCAGGTCGAGGAGGCTGTGAAGCTGCTTGGATTGAGGTTTTCTGGAAGGGGAAGCAAATGTAAGGATGGTTGCAGAGGTTTGGGTGCCCACAGCACTGTCCTCCACCCCCATGGTGTAGGTCTCACGGCAGCTTCGCCTCAGCTACTGAAGCCCCATGGAAAAAAACAATCATTGTCATTTCCCAAAGGTGTCTCCTGCCTCTGGGGATGTATGGCCCCATCCATCCCGGTGCAGATACAGTGGAAGGAAGTGCGGACCCCAGCAGACTTTATTGGCAAATGCTGCCACTGATTAAAACAGGCTTGAGCTGCCGTAGGAACGAGAGGTTGCCATGGAAACAGTCTCTTGATGTGTCCAGGTTTTGAAACTGTTTTTCCCTCCTCTCTCCTCCTTTTTTGCTGTTGTTTTGTTGGAGATGTGCTCTCCTGGGGCGATGTGTTGCAGATGGGCCCTTGGGACTAGGAAAGCACTGAGAGAATCTGCTCAGGTCAGGGCAGGCTGTTCAACTGGGACCCCCTCACTGATGGTCTGGTGACAGGGAAGAGTTTGTAGGGACCCCAGCAGAGTGGGATCTGGATGTCCCCCAGAGAGTCACAATGTTGGCAGGGTCACCAAAGGGAGCAGTGGAGATATCCCAGGGAAATCCTCCTCCCAAAGGCACATGCTGGTGACATCTGGAGGGCTCTGCATCAGAGGGGTCCCTCCCTGGGGCATTCATCTAATCTAATAATGCTGTCTCCATCACCTTATTGAGCTTGGGAACGGTGACCAAGGTGGGACACCATCTTTTGAACAATGGGAAATCAAGCGAGTGCCCTAAGAAGTGCTTATGCTCTTTTCTTCCTTTCCCCACCCCTCCCTGGGCTCCTTATCTTGGTAGAGGTTCTTTCATTTTGCTCAAATACATGCAAAACCACCCTGCCCTGTGATAGTTGTTATTGTGCAGCTGGTTGAAGAGCCATTGATGACTGGTGCAAAGCTTTGAGGAGCATTTTCCTTATAGATTATTCATCTCACTTTTCATATTTCATACCTTTATTTTTACCACCCCCCTGTTTTGTTTTGCTCTGTGTTTTCCTTTCAACCACAGAGGCATATTCATAAACACAGACTCCTCCCTGTGTGAGTGTTTCATCCACTTTTGTTTTTGTCCCCTCCCTGGGAAATCCCCTGGCTGTTTCTCAGACCCATCACAAGCACCTCAAATTCTGGGTGGGAAACCCCTCCCTGCCAGAGCTCAGGTATGTTACTGCATCTGGAGCAGGGCTGGGGAACCCTAACGTGGGGTGTCCATTCAGTCCTTTTCTAAAGAACTTCCTAACAACCAGCATCTCCAAACTTGTCTGATTACTCAAGCTTTCTGGATGGAGATGGAGCAAAACAGACTGGTTGATGTCTTTTCAAAGTGGAGTGTCCAGACTGAGTTGTTGTTTAGGCCGCCTTTGAAATGCAAGCTTACCTTCATGGACTATCTAAAAAACAGGGAGATGGTGATAATTTTGCTCACTGAGTAATGCATCTTGTGTCCCAGTCCAGACTTCCTGAGCAGAACTGGTGCCCTCCAGTTAAGCATGCTGCAATCCTGCTATATTCATCATCCCAGCAGTTGAGAACTACTTAAATAAACATAGTCCCATCTCCTTTAGGTAGGTTCCTGGCTACCTAGGCGAGCTTCCTGGCCACCCTTGGGCTTTTACTGGCAATGAAGAGCCATTAGTGTGTCTGGGGTTGGTCTGTCTCTATCTGGGTTCTGAATTGCTCTCCAAAGGTGTGCCTTCATCTCATTGCCTGATGCAGCAGCATTGAGCCCAAGTTACCTTAAATTTATGTGATAGGAATCCAGGTCTGAATACTCCCTGCGACAATGAATCTCTGAGTGAGTTAATTTGGAAATGTCTGTGTCGCTTATCTGTGTAATTCCCCAAGCTTGGGTTGCACTGTCTGATTTATATTAAAGGATAGTGTGAGTGTTTTTGTACAAGGATCTCTTAATGCTTCACCTGCCCACAAATACCTGATAAGTGGGGAGGGCAGGAGACCATCAGCCAAGCAGGAAAAGGAACCTCTAAGAAGCCACCAGCCTCCAGCCCTTTTGCTCCTCTTCCAAGATTGCATGAAACTCCTGTACATCCACACAAAAAAATCCTTTATAGTGAGAGTGGTGAGACACTGGAACAGGTTGCCTCAGAGAAGCTGTGGCTGCCCCATCCCTGGAGGGGTTCAAGGCCAGGTTGGATGGGGCTTTGAGCAACCTGGTCTGATGGGAAGTGTCCCTGCCCATGGCAGGGGGGTTGAAACTGGATGATCTTTAAGGTCCCTTCCAACTCAAATGATTCTATGATTGTGTGTTACTTCCCATGCCTGATTTTCAAATTTCAAGTCCTCTTGCAAAGCTTGGACATACTCTCACTTTCACAGTATCTTAAAAGTGAACGGAGAAGCCCTAGAGTCCTTCTGCAGGAATGTCTCAATCAAAAGTGTCACGAAAGGGGTTTAATTTCAAAAGCTCTGAATTACACCTAGATCAGGAAGGACGTGGCAATGGTGGATTTGCTGAGCTCAGGAGGTTAAAGAATGAAGGGGAATTCACAGTTAACATCTGTGACACACTGAGTCAGGATGAGAGAGCATTTGTAGTCAGAGCAAATATCAAAGGCATTTCCCAGATCTCATGCTTTTGGGAGATTTTTAATTACTCTGATGTTTGTTAAGAGTTGCTTACGGCCAAATAAGTGGATTCTTAAATTTGAAGATGCTTCCCTGCTCCCAGAAATAACGACTGAGCAGCAAATCAACCCTGGCATGTATGGCGAGGAAGATGCAGCAAGTTTAGGGCTTCTCTGAAGCCAGATCAAATATCAGTTCACACAGAGGACCCTGCCTCCAGCCACACGAGGACGATGATAGGAGAATGGCTTTGAAATCCTCCCAAGAAGAGCATTCAAGACCGTGCTCTCCTGGGTAAACGTCTCCTTTCCTGGCATTGTGTTCTCTGGGAGCTCTAATACAAGAGGTGGCAGGTGGTGAACCTGTTGTGCTGGGAGGGGTGGGGGAATAGGATAGGTGACATCAGGCAGGTGTTTAGCAGGGCAAACAGCTGCCATTCAGCACTGGGTTTCCTCGCTTCACCTCCTTCCAAGCCACCTGGAGAAACCTGGACTCCAGTGTCACAGCATTGCTCTGCACTTCGCTTGGAAAAAATATAGAAATAATGGGTGGCCCGGGCCACAGGGGTGAAATGTGTCCAGTCTTGGAGTCTTCAACACAGGAAGGACATGGACCTGTTGGAATGGGTCCAGCGGAGGGCCACGAGGATGATCAGAGGGGTGGAGCACCTCCCCTATGAGGGCAGGCCGAGAGAGCTGGGGTTGTTCAGCCTGGAGAAGAGAAGGCTCCGGGGAGACCTTATAGCAGCCTTTCAATATCTGAAGGGAGCTACAGGAGAGCTGGGGAGGGACTGTTTATGAGGAAATGCAGTGACAGGACAAGGGGCAATGGTTCTGAATTGGAAGAGGGAAGATTTAGATTAGACACCAGAAAGAAATTATTTCCTGTGAGGGTGGTGAGGCACTGGAACAGGTTGCCCAGAGAAGCTGTGGCTGCCCCATCCCTGGAGGGGTTCAAGGCCAGGCTGGATGGGGCTTTGAGCAACCTGGTCTGGTGGGAGGTGTCCCTGCCCATGGCAGGGGGGTTGGGACTCAATGATCTTTAAGTTCCCTTCCAACTCAAACCATTCTATGATTTTAAATATCAAGTGTGACTTGGATGGGAGAGCTCAGGTGGGTAGCCCGTGTTAGCTCCACATGCATGCACGCAACTAGAACTGCAGCTCCTTGTGGCAAGGAGGTCTGGTCGAAGGGACAGGGGTTTTGGTAGAGGACTCCGTGTATTGTGGACACAGACCTGTTCTGCTGTGCCCAGTTTCTCTTGGTGTCTTCACTTGCTTGCAGTTTCGTGATATCCTTCTGCTGGCACGCTGGAGCCTCCCTTAGCTGGGGAGTGTTGCATAAGCCTCGCTGGGGACCTTGCGAGCAGATTAATTCATTGAGCATCTTCCCTCTTGCCGCCGGTGAAGTCTGCTGCTCAGATGCCATCCAGGGAGACAGCTGGGCAGGGCTGAACCTGAAACCTTCCCCAGACACATAAATCATGGGAGAAAGAAAGATATTTCTCTCTCCCAAGCCCAAGACTGCTAGCTTTCTTTTTTTTGGGGGGGAAACCCCTTCCTGTGGCAGCTTGCAGGGACCAGTTGCAGGAGGGACCTCTCTCCAGGTACCTCGTGATGACACCAGTAAGACAGTCAAGTTAAGGCAAAGACAGAGTGTGAGCAAGTCCCCCTCCCTCCCTCAGGCAGAGCTCAGCCTGCAAAAATGCTTTGGATTCGGTGGCCTGTAATTATGTAATTCTTCCTCGTTATCTTTTCTAATTGTTCTCAGCGCTGTTTCCTAAACTGATTGGAAACAATGGCAGACGGGGATGAAGTGGGAGGCAGACGTGAGCATGGCAGGCTGCCAGGGTAGTACGACGCTTTCCAGAGAGGGAGAGAGAGAGAGAAGGGAAGGAGAAAGAAAGAAAGAAAGGAAGAAAAAAAGAAAATAATAATAAAAAAAAAACCAAACCCACGGTGGAGACTTTTATGCCAGGACCTGACTCGGGGGGGGGAACACCTGAACCGCTGCCAGGCTGGGAGGTGCTGGCAGGGGATGTCTCATTCAGGCTCCTGCATATGTGATCTGTCTTACATTCAAGAAATCTCAAGCCTTCCCCCATCCCCGACACACCTCTCCTCCCCCAGAGCTTTGCTGTTTTCCTCTCTTCCCGCACTCGAATGACGCAGGTTGAACCCTCACAGAGTTGGGGGGGGAGGAGGTTTGAGGAGGTTTGCCCATCTCCTGGGGACTCTGTGGTCCTCTCTCCTCGGCATTGAGTTGTTTGTTTGCCTGCAGAGGAGGAGAAGAAATAAAAGAAAAAAGGGGGAAGGGGGGCAGTTTGGTATGTGGCATTTGGAGGGGGGGGCTGTGCAGGGCAGAAGGAGGGACCTGGGGGGTGAGATATTGCAATGAGTTTTCTTCTTGCTTGGCAGCTGGTTTCAGGGGAACCGTGGGGAGCAGCTCCCCAGAAGTCAGTCGTTGTTATGTTGACTCTCATTTTCTCTGCAAATATCTTGCTGCTTTTCACCCGTTGCTCTCTCCCCGTGTGGGTGAGGGGTTTTTTTTTTGCATTATTGTGCAGCCCAGAGGTGTTTGGGGATCCAGCAGAGACTTGGTCTAATAACCCTCTGCTCTTCTTTCACTGAAAGTCCTGTTTTGCCAACAGAGGGAAGGGGAGGCATATTATTTTTGTCTAGAGAGGGTCAAAACAAGCCCCCATCTTTCATGCATAAAGTCTGAGCTCGGTTTCTCAAGGCAGGAGGAGAAAACAGGTGTCAGTGGGATGATGTGGCATCCTACAGGATGGGACCACCAAACGTCAGCATCACAACCCCCGGGATGAGCAGGACTGGCTTGTGGGATGGGAGGCAGCTTTATGGGAAGGAGACCCCCTTCATCCATGTGGGATGGGCACCAAGCACTGGAGGAGGCTTTGGGTCAACCCTGGATGCTGGTGCTAACTTGCTCTCCTCATCCCAGTCTCTGGGTGCCTAATCTCCATCTAGTTCTGGCAGCTGAGAGCTCGGTGAGCCGCTGACCAAGCAGAGGCAGGGAAGGAGGAATAAATTTATCAGACCTGTCCTCTCTTCCTCCAAACCCAATGCTGTTCTGCTGTTTTTCCATCACCGCTGCCTTCTCTGCGTGCCTGCAGGCTGCTGCTGCCAGCACTATCCCAGCTGCCCAGCCTCTCTGGCTTCTGTGCACGGCTCTCCGGGATGGAGAGGAGAAATGCTGCCTCAAGCTTGCTCTCGGTGCCGGATCAGAGGTTTTCCTTGCTGCTGTGGGCTGAGCAGGGTTGGGGAGATGGGGCTGTTAGGACCAAGAGCTGGAGGCTGCAGGGAAGGTGGTTCATCTCCATCATGCGTGGGAATTTGAGGGTTTTGAGCTGTGGCGATCTCCAGCCACCTCTGGGCAGGAAGGGCTGAGAAATAGCCAGAAGGAGAAGCTGGAAAGTAGTGGAAGTTTAGAGGTGAAAGACAGAAGAGTGGACACCTACCTCCACCTCTGGTTCCTCCTGTTTCCTAGGAGAAAGTATCCAGTCCATGCCTGGAGATAAACAAGGGCTGAGGGCTAGGAGAGTAGTCAAAGTGAGAGACCCCATGGTGACCCCTTACAGGAGGGACAGATGACTGCAGTGATCTATTTCCAAATGGCAAAAGCAATCTGTCTGGGTAGAGCTAGAAGGAAACATCTTGGAGTGGTGGTTTGGAGCCCAGGTATTTTGGACCTTCCTGCCTGTACTTTCCACCAGAGGAGTCTCTATCCGGTATGACTAAGGTGGAAAAAAACCAAACAGAAACCCCAAAAACTCAGCTGGTCAGCCAAAGGATAGACATTAATGGCAGCTGAGTCCTCTCTTGAGTGTACACTGATCGTCATCTAAGGAGACCTTGCTCCTGTGTCAACCCTGCTTCTTTTGCAGAACTGTGCAACTCATGTCATGCTTTCTAGCATGTAGTGCCAGCAGTAACTATCCCCAGTGGCTTACAGAAGGCAGATGGGATTTTTTCTTCTGTGTTGGGAACACACCAGGTGTCAGGAAAAAGTCTGGGACACCTTGTGTCACATACAGGCTGTGATGTGGTCCCATCTGAGAGCTCAGTAGCCTCTTTGCTCCAAAAATTCCCATGATGATATAACACAGAGGAAAAGCAGTTCCTTATATCACCTCTATAATTCCCCATTTTTAATTCAATTTTTCATGTGGAATTGTCCTTTTTCTTGTGTTATGAGGCAGAAAGAACATAAGATCCCTCTATCATTTTCTAATATACCTTTATCATCCCTTCACATTCATCTCCTCTCTGAAGTGTACGGTCTCGGAGTCTGTGCTAATCCTTCTTCATGAGCAAATTTTTGCCATGACCTTGATCAGTCTTGTTGCAGTTCTCTGGACGATCTTCAGGCAGACTGTAGCCTTTTAGGGTGGCAATTCTGTAGAGAGTGGTACTTTGGACACTATCAGAAAGTCCCATCTCTCAGACAAAGCAAGGAAGACCACCTAACATTTTATTGCAGAAGATATTCCTCAAAGAAGCCATAGCTGGATGTTCTACTAGAAAATGTGAAGCTAAGGAAGATGTTTTCTCCTACACCAACAATTAAGCCAGGGCCAAGGCAGAACCTGGGCACTGGGATGACAGAGGCTGGTGCCAACACGAGGATGTTGGAAGAATCCTCACTTGCCAGAGCCGTGGAGGGAACTGATGTGAATGGGGAGAAAAATCTCGGTTCCTTCCCACATGCGAACACTACACAGAGGCAAATTCTCTCACCATTTCTAGCATTTATTTATGTATTTATTTGGTAGGGGGTGAGGTGCACATTTGCTTTGCTCTCCATACATATTTGCATTACGTTCTTCTCCCTTCTGCAGAGCACAGTCCAAGGACTAGCTGCCGGGAAATAAAATCAGGGCAACTCATGTTATTTTCGTGTGTTTTACTTCTGTTATTTGTCTTTTTTTTTTCCTTCTTTCTTTCTCAGACTAGAACAAATACAGTGCAACTGGCAGAAAATTGGCAGGCTTCAACGATCCAGAGGCAGTGATTTTTCTTCTAAGTAGCTTAATGGAGTCTATATTTTTTATTGTTTCCTCAGCCTGCAGGTTGATTGAGTATTTAAAAAAAAAAACAGAGAGAGAGAGAGAGAATTCAACAAGCTCTCTCCCTTCCTCCTCTTACCAGCCCATTTTAGAAAGTCTGTGGATGTACAGGAACTATTCTGGGTCATCCACATTTGGGAAGTGAGCTGAATTGGTCACAGACATTAACGAAGTAGATTGAATTATACTTCAGGCTCAGTCTCGATAAAAATATTTAAACAGACACTGGCTCGCCTGCACCAGCACCTGTGTTTAGGCACCCTCACACCACTCTACTGGTCTGCTCTCCTTCCATCCCTCCCCCTGCTTTTTTGCTGGGATCTTCTATGTCTTTCACAGTTAAATCTCCTCCAGGGCTCTGGTCCTCCTGGACCCCTGCTCCCTGCAGACCTCGTTTCCTTCTGCAGAAGGAACTGCTGATTTCTCCTCCTTGTTTGCTCTGAGGACCCTTGTGTGTTGACTGCAACCAGGCAGATGAACCATTTGAAGCCTGGGGCTGGAGTGCTCTAAATGACATCCCAAAATATCTGTTTGGAGATGATGGCAGGGCTTGGGGTTGATGCCTGGAGACAGGCTGGACCCCCTTCTGTAGCTCTCCTGATTCTGCTGGGGAGCTTGAAGGAGAGGAGGCAATGGTCTCACAGAACATTGACCTGCTCTTTCTTCCATCCCAGGCAATCCACACAATGGCTGCTCAAAGCCTTTTTGTGTTTTCCTTTGGAAGTCTTCTCTGGGGTTGGCTCTGGGTTTGCTTTGTATCTCCCAGAGATACCCTCACACTCCATTTTGTCCCTGAATTTCACTGTTTTTTAGAGTTGGAAGGGACCATAGAGATCATCTAGTCCAACTCCCGTAGATGCCTAGAGCTTGATTCATTGTCTATGAGGGACTACTGTTCTTGCTCTGCCATTCAGGTGGTGAAGCAGTCTCTGGCCAGCAGCTGTCCTCAGGTTTCTTGAGCTCAGCAGTCAAATGGGAAATCCACAGGAACTGATGGGTGATTAAAAAGGAGGTGTTAATGAGCTGATACTTCTTCCTTCTCTGCTCTGAACAGCAAAAGACTAGACAGGATTTGAGGAGAATCAGTTCTCAGTTGTGAGAAAGATCAGTGTCTCAACTTCTGCTCATAAAAAAAAAAAAAGAATCATTTTCTTCAGAGTTGGGAAATTCCAGCTCCTGTCTTCCAGCCAGGTTCCTAAGTAGGACCTTGCTTTTGTTCTGTTTGCCTGAATCCCCCAGCTTTCTGGGGATTTGCAACTCATTTTACACAGTAGAAATCCTAAGGGTTTTTTTCAGGAGCAATGTTTTTATTTGTTTGCTTGTTTTAATGCCTTCCTCTTTGGGGAGTCTAAGTCAATACTCTACTTTTTCATGATGAATAAGCTTTGCTGGCTCAGTTTGTCCTTGTGAAAGATTCTAACAACCTGCCAAATACTCTGTGCTTTCCTTCTGTGGCTCCAGCCTGGGGTCCTACAACCCTCATAGCTTGCTCTCAACTGCATCCTACAAGCCCACATGGGTATTCCCTGGGCAGTTGTGACCCTCTTCTATGTCTCCCCTTACCCCTTCATTGAAACTAGTGGCAAATAGGTTACAACCTTCAAAATGAGCATTCAGAGATGTGTATATGTGACCTAATGAGGCAATACCTCCACCAGTTTGTCATCTAGCCCCACTCCTCATTCCGATGGGGCAGAGTTAGTTCATAGAATCAGAGAATGGTTAGAGTTGGAAGGGACCTTAAAGATCATTCAGTTCCACCCACCCTGCCATACGCAGGGACACCTCCCACTAGACCAGGTTGCTCAAAGCCCCATCCAACTTGTTCTTCAACACTTCCAGGGATGGGGCATCCACAACTAGTTTTCACATGTGCTGATAAGGAGCTTTGAGTCAACCCTACACTAGCTCAGTGATGCTATCCTCTGTGTCTGAAGGACATCAGGGAAGCCTTGAGGAAGGTTCCCGACTTGAAGGGTGCCCCGATAGGGATGTTCCTTTGCTCAAAAGTCAAAAGAAGTTTCAGCTGACATCAAGCTTGGGTGCTCAGATTCTTGACTCCTGATGATCCAAAGCCCAGGTCAGTGAATGAGACTCTTCTGCAAAAGCTGGCCTGAAATTCCTGATGCTCAGCTCTCACCTTGTCTCACAGATGTGCCTTGAGCAGTAAGGTATAGACTTTTATAAACAACATGGAGTTCAGAAAAGAAATCCTTCATGTGATGAAGTGATATTGAATGCCTAATTTGATTTAAAATGAAGGCTCAAAACCCTCTTACCAAGTGGCTTTGTGCCAATATTTTCAAGAAGCCTCGGTTTTGCTGGCTTTAACTAGTCTGCACAGGTCAATATTACCACGAGCACTACATGAGAGGGGCTGAGCCATATCCGTGCTCTCAGATGCTAAGTGCTAGCACAAAATGATCGATTATTCAGGATTGTTGTCAAGCTGTCTGCAGCTAAGTGCTGCCTGCCAGAGCAGAGGTGCAGGGTATCCATCTTCTTGGATCTTGCTGGGACAGCATTGACCCCTGAATCAAACCCCACAGTTGAGCTTCTCCTGTATCACAGAAACACAGCTCAAATGGGCTGAGCCAAGTCACATCTCCTGCAGACACTGCTGGTGCTAGTGCAATTGCTGCCAAGGTCCACCACTTTCCTTCAACTGCTCTTCCAGACCTAAGTTAAACCCTGACATGAAGACCATCACTATTTTTTCATCACTTTTCCATTTAAAAGCATCTGTTTTGGGTGTAGCTCATTGGGAAGCCCACTCACATCCGATCGCTTAGGAACAGTTTGCAAGGCAGAAATGATGCAATGAGAATCCCAATGTGAGGTTAATTCCTAGCGTTTATTTTCAAAGTTTAAAAGTGGCAACTTGTTGGCCTTGAAGATTTTTCACCAGCACCGGAATAATCCGGAGGGAGAGATTTTCTTCCTCTTACTGAGACCATGGGATAATTAGCAGATTTTAATGACTGCTTGAGAAAGCTATCTAATTAGCTATTAAAACCACCCCTCGCCCCCTCCGCCTTTTCCAGTCCCTAAATGAAAACCACAAAATAGCCAGTCATCTCTCTGACTGGATGCATCTTAGAGATGTTTTTCTTTTCAAGGTAATTGTGTGTGTCTGGTATTTGCTGGGGAAAACTCTGGTTGGGAATGCAGTTGGATGAAAAATTATCTGTTCTGCTTCTGTGTAAGTGTTGGGCACAGCCACAGCCTGCTGCACGAATCATAGAATCAGTTAGGTTGGAATAGAACCTTAAGATCATCGAGTCCAACCACTAACAACACTATTACTAACTTGCTCCTGAGCAATTCATAGCTGTCCCTCCTGGCCAATGTCATGCTGGAGCCACCTTGGTTGAAGTTCCAAGGTGCCCTGTGAGTCTGGTCCCTGCAACATGGATGCTGGTATCATGTTGTGGTTGCACCTTAGAGCCAGGAGCATTCTCTGCCATAACCACTGTTTTTTTAGAGCCATATCCACACTTGGTTTAATGACACCCTGTCAGCCGGGCTGCTTTGCCCAACCCACCAGTCCTTGGGGTGTCCTCTTTCTGTCCATGTGCAGTATTAAGGTGAAGAGGTGAAGACAATGTAGTTGGTGCTTCCTGCGTGTGTCTGTCCTGCGTGACTGTGGACAAGCCAGGAAATAACCCTCTGTGCTGCCATCCCTTTGCTCATGGAACCAGTGACAACTGCTTCTGCTCACTCCAGTGAAGGTGGACAGCTTTTCAGAACAAAGTGGCTCCCCTCCCTCTGGCTATGAACTTTGATGCTTCTTAGTTCAGCTCTTGGCATGTTCTCCTAGGTGTATTAATGCTCCTCACCTCTTCTAGGGGCTGATGATTGCTCTTGCCAGTACCTCTTCTCCCCTCTTCCCTCCTCCACCAGTGGCAAAGTGGTTTCAAAGCCTTGAATAGGAAGGGACAAAATGATTGTGGGAGAGAAATGAGGCAGCTTTTGCTTAGCGAAGTGATATCCTCTCCTGTCACTTACCATTCCCTTAAAGAGCATTGATGCTCTGCAACCCTTTGAGCTGGGATGGACGCTCCTGCTCAGGGGCTGTAGGCTCTCACACCACAAATCCTGCCCTGCCATTCCAGAAAGTGAGGCTCTTTGCTACTTTCTGGAGAGATGCTGACCTGTTCCATCTTTTAGGTAAAGATGATGGACTTCACTGTGACACAAATCAAAACCTGTGCTAAATTTCTGGTGCCTGCAGAAAGGGCTTCATGAACAACAGCCTTTCTATATGGCAGGGTCCACCTCCTCATTTAGCCCTGTCATCAGCTGCAGAAAGGCTGCACATTGTCCCTCTCCTTCCTTTTCGTGAGCATGAAGCAGGGTCTCAATTGGAGTATATTGGTGTAACTCCCTGAGGTAGTTTAGGTGTAGCTTCTCCTGAGAAGTCCTCTCCATCACACAAGAAACACAGGGAGGTTAAGACCATCTACCTGGCTGGTTTTCTTTTCCAACCCATCATCTGCAGCTCTCTGATCTCACAGTCTGTTGTTATGGAAATAATACAATTACAGTCATTGCGAATAAAAAGGAAATGCAGTCTGCCTGGGGGAAGAAAAGGAGACCCGTTTTCTGAGGTTTTCTTAAGTGTTTGGTGAGAGAAAGAGGCGGAGAGGGAGACAGACAAGTGCCACAAGAGAGGACTATGTTGATTTCCAGCTATATCCCCTTTTCCCTAAAGCATTCATATCAGTTTTTGTTCTTCTGTAGACAGTGGTCAACCTTTGGTCAGTATATTCACTAGTGCTCTCTGCTTGGCTAATTAATACTCCTTAATGAAGCCGGCGGAGGTGGACAGTTTTTCAAAACAAAATAGGTCCCCAGCCTACAGCTGCGGGCTCTGATGTTTTTTTTTACTTTGGATCTTGACATATTTCTTCATTAGTGCTCCCTCCATCTTTGCAGGGCTGCTGATACCTCCTGCCAGCATCCTTCCCTTCCACACCGCTGCTTCCAGCTTTGTTCTCGTGGAGACCTGTTCTTAAGTTGGCTCATGTCATGCAGTTTCCAACTCTCCACACTTGCAAACTTCTGAAGTTTCTTCCCTTTCAGACCAGGAGACAAACATGGGCATGTGATGAGGCTATGCCTGAGCCCTTGTGGCAAAGGAGGATCAATAGGAGAAACCACTCTGGGCCCAAATACTGCTCTATCTTTAGGAGGGTGGTGTGATCTGTTCTTCACATTAGAGCCCCAGGTACTGGTCTAACCTGAGTGGCAGGTCAAAGATCTGGGCGGCCAGGTGGATCCATCTGGTTGGACAGATGGGATCCATGGGATCCCAGAGCTAAAGGACCCTGCAGTTGATGCTGCAAACGCAGGACATATTAATGTCATGGAGGAGCAATGATCTGTATAGGTAGGACATGGCTGCAGCACACCACAGATGCAGCCTAGAGGAGGCGAAGGCATGTGGATCATTACTGGTCACTGTGTTGAGTCTAAGATCTGCAATCTTGCTTTTAGCTATGTTTCTTGCCTTTCCTCTTTAAGGACAAGTGTAAAGAACATGTGAGACATGAGATTTGGAGTCATTGACCTTGCCAGCGCCAGCACATCAAAGGTTTAGGGTGATGTGTAAGACAGTGTAAAAAGAGACATGTGAAACAGTGAGGGATGAGGCAGAGAGCAGGAGATGGGGTTTCTATTTGAGTGTTAGTTACCAAGTCTGTGTGACTTAGGAGAAAATCTTTTCACTTTCTGTGCCTTGGTTCAAACTGTCTTCAAACAAGGAAGACGAAACTTTCATTTTAACTGCCCTAGGGACAGACACTATTGCTGTCTCTGGGAGCATCTGACTTGGAGTTATCACTGATTTTTCTGAAGATGTAAATGTTGTTTTCTTTAAGCTATTTGTTGTCAAGTAAGGACTTGAATGCCTCTGGTTGCTTAGGCCTCGGGTAGTGACCCATTCCTGAGGGCAGTTTGCAAATGACTGTGTACTGTTCGATCCGACAGCATTCGCTCCTCTCTCCTCCTTCCTCCCAGAAGATGCTTCAGGGAGAGAAAGACACGGAGAAACAAAGTGCTTGGGAAGGGTTGTCTCAGTTCCCAGAAGTCACATTGCACTCATCAAAGCCAGCCAAGTGGAACTGATGACACTCACCAGAAGAGCCTGCTCTAAATTAAGCAAAACTGCAGAAACTTTGTAAGCAAGCAGTGGCTGTTCCAGACCACAGGAGGGAGAGATGGCAGGTCTGGTTTAGTACAGCCTTCTACAATGGTTTTGCTGAGAACTGTTTCCATGTGGGCACACCGAGTAAAAAATCCATCAGTCTCCCAGTCCATAAGCCTGTCTTGGAAAGGCAGATGTCCTCTGGGCCAGTGTGAGGACCAGGGACCTCACTGCGAGTTATTTGAACAAGAAGATGTACGGGTACAAAACAAAGAGAAAGAGACGATGAGAGCTTTGCTCAGGGAATTGTTCTTGGCTTTGAGTGTCTTATGTCAACCCATCCTTTATTGCACTGAGGCCACCTTACCCCGTTCTGGATAACACGAGGGAGATTGACTGGGATAGATGTTCATCAAACTTACATCTTTTTTTATATCTGTTTTAGAGCATTGGTCAGAATAAGGAGGAGGAGAAGTCAGGTGTGTTTGATATCTGCCTGGATACCTTCTTGAAAAAGATACCTCTAGAGGTATCAAGAGGTTAAATTTGCCTGGCAGGGTACATTGCCCTGTGGGCAGGGTACGTTATGTCCACTTGCAGTGATTTCTCTTTGACTCTTATACATTGGCTCGAGATACCGTGGGGCTACCTGAGGATTTGATCTGTAGGCCCTGAGAGCAGGGAAGGAGAAGCCTGCATGTCCTAGCCAAATTGGAGTCTCTTTCTGCCTTTTCTGCTCCCTTCTTCTCTTCTTTCCATCTAGATAATAATCTGTTTTATTCGCTGCATCCCATCCTGGAGCAAACCACATGCCACTTGTGACTTGGGGATCTTTCAAGATAAAAGAGCCCTGTAAGAAAATGCTTTTACTGTACAGCATTTCATTATAATTACAGTTTTTTTGAATTGGGTCCTACACCAAGAATTTAATCTAATTTTGATTATCCAGAGGATTTAAACCTCTTCAGCTTCTGTTTCAGCTTGCATAAATAATACTACTATCTATCTCCCTTCCCCATCAAACCCTTCTGGCAGATAACAGCTTCTTTATTGTACCCCATTTCTAGAGCTGTCGGCAGCTGAGTGTTATGCAGAGTGAACCAGACCAAACATAGAAGTACAGCTGACTTTTTTTCTGCAAAGAAAAAGCCCCCTATGGCTTTTTTGTTGGGAGAAGCATTGCCATCTTGCATTATTCAGAGTGCCACCTTTGATCCCTACAGATTGCTAACAGGATCCTAAACAGTGTCTATTCCTCCCTTAAGCGGCTCTTGCCAAGTATAGTCCTAAGTAAGCAGAAATGGGATGGGAAAAGAGAGTCAGGAAGGACTTCAGCCAGTTGCTCATTTCTTTATTAACAATTAAAATATGCGGCGTCATCAAAGAGGGATGTGGTTGTCTCTGTCTGAGTCGGAAAGGAGCTTCTAGCTTCTGATGGATCCTGCCAGGCTTTGCCAAGGGGAGGGCTGCTGTGGCTTACCTAGAAAAACTGCTGCAACCACCATGTGTCTCAAGTGCATGGATGTCTGAGATACCTCCTGCACCCAGAACACTGAAAGTGGAAGTGAGGGTTGAAGGTATTTGAACTGGTCTGCTCAGGTGCCTGCCTGTCTTGGCCTTCAGGGTTTGACTGTTTCACCAGTAACCCTTCTGCCACAAGTGTTTGTGTTCAGTTTATTGGAAAATAACCTTAATTCCCTGATATTGTTGAAGAAATGCCTTTTGGTGTCCATCAGTGACAAATACTGTAAAATACTGAAGGCTATAATGACAATTATGTGTCTAATTTATTATTTAGTTGTGTCCACTTCCACTGTCTATAAAATAACCCAAACCCAGAAGTGTTAGGTACAGGAACAACATACATATGATCTTATGGTTAGACTAGATGATCTGAAAAGACCCTTCCAATCTAAACAATTTTATGATTCTATGAGTCTGTGGTTGTAAATTACTAATGTGGATTTAGCCGTGGTGATGTTGTATCCAGAGTGATGGAAGGATACAAGCATGTCAGGTCTGCAAGAAGAGGTAAAATATCTTCTATTGAATTAACAGAATTGAAAATAAATGGGCACCCAGTTTTGTATAGAAATCTCTTCGTGAGATCTCAAAAGAAACAGCAAAATCCCGGTTAAATACTAGTTAGATGCAATTATTGTTCTTCGTTTAATCTAATTAAGCCTTCAATTTAGAGAGAAAAGCAATTAGCATCTGAAAAGCCGAGAAGGGTGGTAGAAATACTGGAGGAGGCAGGTCTGTAACCATAGTGGGAGAGAGAGAGAAAATGTTTTCAGTACCAGTGCAGAAGGGAGATGCCATCTGCATAGTTGTAGATGGCCATAAAACCAATGGCTATGTGTAGTCCATGGTCTTCAATTTCAGCAGAATTAGGGACTTTAGTTCCCCAAATTGGTTTTGAAGATATTTCATAAATTTATGGGAAGGGTCAGGAATGAAAAATCAGAGGAGGATTATTTTCTGTGAAAAAATGTTCCTCCCACCAGTTCAGTTTGCGCTCTGTTTTAGTTCATTTTGTGGTAGAATTGTGGTTTTGTGCTAGCTGTGTAGTTTCCATGAGGACATTTTCTTCTTTGGATGAAATGCACTGTTTTGGAATGATCAAGCATAGGATCCAGGGGTTTGTATGGATATCTTGTAGAGCTGTTGCAGCAGATTTTGAGTTTCTTCCCAGAGAAATAAGTCAAAATGGAAAGTGCCAAGGTCTGGTTTCATTTGTCATTTCTTGGTGTGCAGAAAGTTTGATGGAAGAAGTGATCCCTTTGGCTAGACTGCTGGGCTGCTTGGAAGCTGGGGGCACGGATTGTGGGAACATTGTTTTCAAGGCAAGGTCTTCGTTCAATGTAGCTTTTAATTATTTCGTGTTCTCTGCATAAATTCCAGAATGGGATAACATTTGGTAGCAAGAAGTGTAGAGAGGCAAGGAGATTTCTTTTAGTATTGTAGTGTGGCTGTTCAAAGAAAATACAATTGCAGTCCTAGAAATTAGTACCAAGAGTAAGCAGTGAAGGCTGGGAAAGAAAAAAGTATTGGAGGGAAGGGTTAAGAAGCAGAATAACCGCACATGGGAATATTATTACAAGGATCCTAATTCAGGGACGTGAGTACAGTGGTTACAAAGGCATCTAGAGAAAATGTCACTGCATAGGGATGCTTTTGAGATATCCGATCCAAATCTATATTAGTTGCATCTGCAGAGAGAACTGGAGTTATTCTAGCAAGAAGCCTGACCATGGGCTTGCACTATGGGATGTGTTTGACTGAGGGGCGAAGAGCTGCTGTACCAACTGCTGAGATGGGAGCCCAGCTCAGCAATAAGAGGATACCAGCCTGCAAAGTGCTGGGATGGGATTATATCGAGTGCTTTCCACACACAAATGTATTTCAAAAAGTGTCACAGAAGTAATTGAAAAACATCAATAACCATTGATAAAAAACACATAACTGGACACGCCTGGCGGAACCTCTGTCTGCGGGAAGCAATGAGTGAAGATCCATAAAGAATTGAAATGAATTGTTAATCTCTTGCTACTTAAATGAGATTCACAAGAAAGTTGCTGATTTTTGCATGAAAAGATGACCTTGTCCTGAAACCAGATAAATCTCTAAAGTCTTTCTGCCCATTGGAATTGCTTTATTGGAGTTGTGCAAGGGATTTATTTGGTCCTCAGACAAGCAGTTTTGATGGAAGTAGTGTACTTAGCTGAAGTTAGGGATCCCAAAGCATTAATTTTGCTGTAACCTTTAAGGTAAGAGTGTTTGGACTAGGCTGGTATTTGGACAGGAGCCTTAAAACCCCAAAGTGGGAGAATTTGGAGCTGTGCAAGAGCTGGGTAGGTGGCATTTACCTCTCAGAGTGAGACAGTCTAGATTGCACTGATGTGATACTGATTGTATTTTGGCATGATGTTAAGCTGGAGTAGTTAAAATATGAGTCCTGACCTCTTTATGGTTATTGTAAATCAATAGTGCCCCACAGCCCAAGCCAGGAGACTGAGGTTATGAACCTCAGCATCCTGGCCAAGTCCAGCTTAGGCTTTCAAAACAACTTGAGTGGTATTAACTATTCTGTGGGCATTTTCAAAGTTCTTATATTTATGGACCCTAACCATCTTCTCATTAAGGATGTCATACAAAAAGCTTTTCCCGTAGTATCTATGTATGAATCTGCTTTTCTTTGTCACCTTTTTGTGTGGCGATAGAAGTTGCTCATGGACCAGAGACTAAAAAGCACTGAGTCATAATATTCTCCAGTGGAGGAGTATTTAATGAAGCTCATAGAGATGATATGAAGGGTTTTAAGATCATCTGTGGAAACCGCCTTGGGAGAATTTGTGTTTCTCCTCATGTGAACTGGGGCTGAGATTAAAATGCTTTTAGGAGATTTAGACCAAGGTCTTTACTAAATGACTCCTTTTGTCTGTTCCTCCACTTTAATGTCCATACCTGAGAAGGAAAAAGTTGCAGAGAAAGCTGCAGGGAGGGAAAAGAGGAGTGGAAAGAGCAGAGGCATGTGCAATATATAGTTGAATATAGTCTATGTGTTCACTGTTTCCCAATAGTGTCAAATCTACTCCGAGTCTTAGTCCATGGAGACTTGCATGGACTCCTACCATGCAAGGGTCTAGATCATTGTGGTGAGGAAGCTTGCAGTAATAGTCACACATGATGACGGATGGACCTCGTAATGTGTGGAGAACAGTTGGCAGGCAGATTACTGGCCATTTTAGAGCAGACATTTGCAATGGCTGCACAGAAAAAGCAAAAATCTATTTGTGTTTAAAACTTGCCATGACATGATAGATGCTCAGAGTCAGTTGGCTATTTTGGGGTAGGATTCTATGAGTGGCTTTTGGGCTTTCATTTCCTGAGGACCTAGCCCAGTGATTGTCATCTGGCATCATAATTGTGATTGGCATATTAATGCCAGTGGCTTGAGATTGGGTTTTAATAATTTAAGAGAAGACACAGAATCACCTCTGTTTCCCAGATGGTACTGGGGGTTGCATGGGCAGGATGAAGCTTGGGAAGGCAGTAAGGGTTAAGGAATGCTGGATGACCAGTGCATCTTCAGAGATAAAAAAGCTTTTTATTAGCATCAGGAAAGCGGATGCAGGGGTGTTGTGGGACAGAGAATGAGGATATGGTTGCTACACACTGGTATATGGAGAAAGGAATCATCATAACAATGGTTTGTTTTGGGTGGCAGAGAGGTGGAAATGGGTCATTAAAGGTAGGACAAAGGAAGCAAGAGGAGAGTCACTTAGATCTCATGGGAATGTGGGGCTGCAGAAGGCTGTGTCCTTGGGTCAGGAGTTCTGGTAGGACTGGGGTCTGTTGTCCTCCCACATATAACAAAACGCTTTGTCTGTCTCTGACACTGTGCTGCTGATTTCTGCCTGTCTGAAATCCCTTTCTAATCACAGAGCAACATTTTAAACTCATGTTCCTACCCTCAAGCTTCTTCCCAATGGTTTTGGATTGATTTGTTCAGCCTTGAACATGTTCCATCATGTTCAAACAGCTTTGGTGCCTGCATCTTGTTGTGTGATGGCTGCTTGTCCCTCCCAAGGCTCTGATCTTTTTGGCTTGACCCATTCTCTTGTCCCAGGAATGGGTTGGTTGGGAGATACGGGAGAAACTATGGCACGTGATGGGTATCTCAGGTCAAGTCAGTGCACCCCAGGTCCTTGTGAGCAGTCTAAGATAGTGACTGCATGGCGACCAGTCTAAGGCCAACTAAAATTGAAGAACAATCTCTCTTTGACTTTCCATACCTTAACTCAAGTCCCTAGCAGAGGATTTCTTGTAGGAATCGTCCTGTCTGTGCCTGTAAGACAGGAATTGTTTTTTCACTCAGATGTCCTGTAGGCTGGTCAATAGAACAATTGAGTGTTGTTTGCCCATGGTGTTTCCCAAGGCAGCTACTTCTTAATGCTTCTCCTTCATCCACACTACTCTCCCCAAGTGTTTTTGTTTTCTCTCAGCTGTATTTGATTAGAAGCTGTGTAGCTGCTAGGAAAGACTTCTGTCCCTAAAAGGCCTTGGCTCTTGAAAGGTTTTTTTTGGAAGATTTGACACAGAAGGTCCTTCCACTGTGGCATAGTCCTGGTGGTCTTAGGAGGGACCCTGATTCTGTTGAGCAGTCTGCTCTTGCTTTCACCTTTCAATTTCACTGCCGTGTCTGCAAAGCTCAAGGTAAAGTGCTATTTTCATTTAGGACAAGGTCTGCAGCTCAGGTTTGTGTTCTTTGCCATGCAACCAAGAAGATACTCAACAGCATCTCTTGGGACACTGTTGAGAGGAGGGTGCAGAACCAGCTGGCAAAGCAGCAGCTCCCTAAAAGGATCTCCAGAGCCCAGATTATTGTAAGTCAGCTACTTCCCTGGCTGATAGCAGTGAGGATCTAAGTCCCAGAGTTTAAGGGAATTTGGAGGGCCTTCTTCTGACCTTTACATACTACAGATCTTCCTCCAGGGACTGAGTTGCAGGATAGCTGAAGTCCACTAGCTTCTGCCAGCAGGTAGATGACTTCAGTTGCTACACTTTCCTGAAGACCAGTTTCATGGGTGACATTTCCAAACCCAGCAGAAAATCCAGGCTGTGTGAGCAAGGATAGCTGAACATGGGCCTGAAGAGGAAAGTGAGGTCTCTATTCATCCCATTTTAAGGAAATCTGGATGTGGATGAGGACACAACTGCAAATTCCCCACATGGCTCATTTTGGGTTGTGGGTGACAATCCTGCAGTGTCTCAGGACTCAGAAAATGAGAACTGCAGGTGGAATGGGAACTGGTTCCTTGTGGTTTGCAAACGCAATAGCTTTGGTATCAAGAGGCAGCGTGGGTGTGTAAATCCTCGGTTATATTGATGTGGGTAATACCAAAGACAACCCGTTCATCCCTGACCACTGTACTGTGAACTAGGCTGAGCGAGGTATAATGAGATGAGAGTTTACCATGACCTGGTGCTTGAGACAAACCTAGTTTATCTAAAGTCTGCCAAAGCTGTTGCATCTCCACTTCCGCTCCCTGATGGCAGATTCCTGCTGGTGCCATACGGAGGAGTCTTGCAGAATTAAACAGCAAACTTTTCATTTTAGCCATCTTCTGGCCTGGCGAGTTTCCTACCTATGGTGTGTATCTCAGGGGATGTTAAAAAAATAACTAAATATAGCAACTGTATGCAGAAGTGCTCATCCTCAGCTATGTATCTCAGTGACACTTGGATGTGTGCTTATAATCACCTGGTTTTGTCTCTGCTAAAGTCCATAGGATGTTTCTGTTTTGAGCCCTCACTGCTGCTTCAAAACCTGATTTTTATCCTCTGAAGTTCCAGTTTGTCAAGTTGGTACTTTTTCTTTTTTTTTTTTCTTTTTTTTTCCTCTACATTGTGAAGCAATTGCAAAGAACAAGAAGGATAAGGGGTCTAAAGCTGGTGGCTTGGGACTTGATAAATATTTTCCCTCTGGAAGATTTAGTGTTTGCAGAAGGTATGTGATTGATTTCGCTGGTCACTTAATTGAGGTAAAATGAAAAGCGAATTTCCAATAAACTAAACCATTATTCATCCGAGATCACAAATCTGTACCCAGGGAGCCCTCAGCAAATCTCTCTCCCCATGTGCATTGTCGGCGCAAGGGACGAGAGAAGCTCTCTTTTTCATTCGTATGCACCGGAGGTGACTGTGAGTGCTGGTGGGGCACCATAACACGTAAGCCCCATTAAGGATTTTCATCCAGCTTTGGCGTGAATGGTGGTGTGCTGTAAACACTCGGATATTGTAGTGACAGAAGATCAAATAAATATCTCAGTAGATGGATGGCTGGAGGGGAAAATGGAGTTGGAGTCTACTCACTCTTCCTTCTTGTTCCTTGACATCTCGGGGAAAATTTTGCTTGAACCTGGTCAGAGTTTCACCATTAAATTCATCAGGGCTGGATTAACTGCTGGATTTCCAGGAGAAAAAAAAAAAAGAGAAACGTGCCATTTGATTGCAGCTCCTCCTGGGACCAAACGTGTCAACCTGGAGACAAGTTCCGAAGAGAAAGATCTGGGGGTCCTGGTAGACAGCAAAATGACAATGAGCAAGCAGTGTGCTCTTGTGGCCAGGAAGGCCATTGGAATCCTGGGCTGCGTAGGGAAGAGTGTGGCCAGTAGGTCAAGGGAAGTCATTCCTCCCCTCTACTTGGCACTGGTGAGGCCACAACTGGAATAGTGCATCCAGTTCTGGCCTCCCAGTTCAAGAGGGACAAGGAGCAACTGGAGAGAGTCCAGCAAAGGGCAACAAAGATGATTGAAGGATTGGAGCATCTCCCTTATGAGGAAAGGCTGAGAGAGCTGGGACTCCTTAGCCTGGAGAAGAGAAGGCTGAGGGGAGACCTTATGAATGCCTATAAGTATCTAAAGGGTGGTTTGAAGGATGATGGAGCCAGACTCTTT
>BJBW01000775.1:87759-217070 GCA_004320125.1 Scolopax mira | reverse complement strand
TTCCAATGAGGGTTGTGGAGCACTGGAACAGGTTGCCCAAGGAGGTGGTTGAGGCCCCTTCCCTGGACACATTCAAGGGGAGGCTCGACGAGGCCCTGGGCAACCCGGTCTAGTTGGGGGTGTCCCTGTGACTGTGGGGAGGTCGGATTAGATGGACTTTGGAGGTCCCTTCCGGCCCAGATGATTGATTCTATCCAGGGGACAGAAGGAGCTCGAGGCGCTGTCTGCAGCTGGGTGTTCATCCCGGGTTCATAGAGGCAGAAAGAGGAAGCGTTGTCTTCTGTCTCTTCAGCGCAGAGCCATCTGCACCCCTGCCATGGCATTATCTGCCCTGTCCAGCCTCCGCTTCGGCAGGAAGGGAAAATAAAGGGCCGTATTGATCAGGCAGATGCACGGCGCCACGCTACTGCACTGAGAAACAAGAACTTACTGAAAAAAAACTAGTGGAGCCACAATAGATCACCTCGCTCACGGAGGCTAAATTTTCTGATACCTGGAAAACATCCAGAGTATGGGCACCTGCTGATTTAACTGAGAATGTTTAACTTAAAAGTTAAAAGTGAAAGATATTTGCCACAAATTCTGATAGTAGACATGGCCATACTTCTCTTGAGTATTTTTCTGTAAAGTTGAGATTAAGTCCAAACAGCTTTCTTTTATTTTTATTTGATCTTAGCCCCCCCAAAAAGTCACACTGAAAGTAAAATATCTGATTGACGTTCTAAAAATCCAAAATTAACGATTATTATTTGTTAGAACAACACAGAAGCTCCAGGCTGAGATGTAGCTACACCATTAAAACAGACCTTTTACTGACTTAGGTTGAGTTATTCAGGGAAAACTAGTTCTACCGAGCTAACCCAGAACATAACTCTGTCATTGTGGTTGAGTCCACACCACAGACACCTTTCCACCATGTTGTAGCAGCAACCTAACATCAGTGAAGCCCATCTTATGAAGCTTTAGTTAGTCCCACCATTTTTTCATGGGATATTTGCAGCAAGTCCCCATGCAAGGAAACCAGAAACAGTACAAACGACCTGGCAAGCTCTAACTTAAAACCAGCGAGCAACGTTAAACCTCCTAAAGAACCTCCACAAGCCTTGGAGGAAGCTGCAAAAGCAGAACTAGGGTTAACGGCCACAGCGCTGCTCTCAGCAGCTCTCCGTGGAGAGCAGATGCATTTCTTCCCCGGGGATCTTCAGCTCTGCCCTGGTAAATCCCCCAGTGAGAAGTGCGGGAGCCGCGGGGATGCCCTGGCTGCCAGTACCCCAGCACTGGTCCAGCCTGTCCCCCCAGCCCAACCCTAACCTGAGAAACTATGGAAAACACCACTGCTGGCGAGGGGAGTGAAACTGAAACCGTCCAGGCCAGTTGGACATGGTATACCATATTTAGCCTTAGAGAAACCATTCCACTCCTGTTCTTTACAAGCCTCTACCTTTTGCAGAAAGTTCAAATTGCTTTTGAATTTCCAGTCCATAAGCTCCTCACAAGGAAGAAGTGCACTCTGCCATCACATTCTAACAACTTCCGCAAATGCTTCTCCACATACAAGATTTTTGTAAGAGAGACAATGTCTGAAACAATTGGTCTGGCATATTTGAAAGAGTCTCATTTATGTACCTCCAGATCATCTCCAGTCAAAACTCTACTGACTTTAAACCTTTACTGACTTTAAATCTTTACTGATAAACTATTACAATAATAAACTATTATATGCTTGGCTATACAGCCTTCACCTGTGTTAAAAACAAGAAAATAACCAAATATTTTCTACTTACTTTAACATACATATAGTCTAAACCATCTATTTTCATCCCGGAGCTCACGTAACACAGATTTTCAGCACTTTCAGAGGCAGTTGGTGTTTCCTTTCCAGAAAAAACAGGCTCGGACTCCATGGAAAATATGTCCATATTTTTTGGTGTACACTAACACATAAGGCAACTTGGGACTCTCTCTCTCTGGTTTCCTCAGCAAAACAACTGAGGTCATCTGCTTTAAAGATACTGATGAATAACCCATGGAGTCTGCAGAGAGTAACGTGTGACAAGCTGTGTTGGGGCGATGAATTCCCACATTGTTAGACCAACTCATAGTATCTTTAGTTTATTTCTGCGGCTCTACAAAGAACAAGAGTGTCCTCCTGTAAATCACAAAGCAATCACTAAATTCTCTTGTCTTGCGATAATCAAACTGAAGAACTCAAAGAGACTGTCGGTAACTGCATCAAGACTTCATGATTTTTCACATCCATTTACAAAAAAGAGACCATATGGGTATGAAAGTCACTCAGATGCGAAGTCTCTGTTCTTCTATATTTAGGACTGTTAAGCTACAAACGTGCAGTTTACATCTAACCACACAGCAATCTTTGGAAACTTGACCCGATCAGTCACACACCGTATCTCCCCCCCATTAACTACTCTAAAGGCAGAATGAGAGCTCCTCAAAGCAACCTCAGCCTTAGCCTTTACGTTTCATTTTAAAGTGAGGACTCTCATCAGCCCACAGTGTAAGTAGCCTGGAAGAACCCGCTCTCAGCCATCCCCACTGTCTCCTAAGAGCTAAATAGACTCAACAAGCCACTTCTGTTAATTACGGGTGGTGGCTTTTATTCTTTGTGAAATACCCCGACAGCCTTACCTACAGCCACACCTGAAGCAAGGTTAAAAGGCAAAAATGAAGTCTTGATGAGCACTGAGGGAAATGCAACAGCTTTCAAGACGTTCCAAAAATAACCACAACTTTCACCAAAGAGCCTGGAGGTCACAGACTGGAAGACAACCCTGAAGGCACAGCTGCGTTCTGCATTCCCAACCACTCCTCCCTCCATACAGCTCCTCAGACCTTCAGCGTGGTGACTTCTCATTCATACTTGTTACTCGATGTTAGATTGGTACCTTCTTCTCCCTTAACTCTTTAAGAAGCTTTACCCTGGCCTTGAGTACTTCCATGCCATTATTATTCAGGGAGAGATCTCTGACAATTCTTGCTATTATCCCAGATTAACAAGCCAGAGACATTAAACACATGCCACTAAGGAGAACAGATGGTGTAAAGACATAAGATCTCTGCTTTTGTCAGTAATCCATTTTCACCTTCTTCAGAACTTGCATTAAAATTTGCAGATACTCACGTTAAAAGTTGGGTCGATATCTGGCATCCACAGACATTCAGTAGCAGTGAAGTCTTTAAACCTTCATTAGTAATGCCTAATGTTTCCTGCACTTCCCTTCCAGCTGCTTAATGCCCAGGACTCAGCAAGAAGGGGACACACCTCTGCTGTAATAGCACCAACTCTTTACCCTCTTTTTAAAAACAAAGCAAAAAACACAAGCACACAGAAAAAAAAGACTCCCAAGCCTTTTAGCCAGCACTGCTCTCTTCTTTACATTTCAGTTGTATGTAAACAGACCAAGATATATAGAAACAGAACTACCTACTGCGATTAACTGAGAGCAGACAGCAAAGTAGCTGTAGCGTGAGAGAAAAGGTGCGGGTTGTGACGTGGATGGCCAGGAACAGGAAATCCCAAAATCATCAAGCTCGTCAGCTCAATAATTCCAGTGCATTTCCCCCTGGTTACCCACCTCACGCCGTATTTCACACAAGGCTGCTGCCTGGAGCAAGCCGAGGAAGAGGGCAATGCTAAAAGAAGATGAGTGGGAGGAGGTCCTGAAAGCAGTAGCTACTCCTAGAAATGCACTCTTGCTACTGAATATTAAAATTGGGTTTTAAGTAGACAGACTCTTGCTATTAAATATTAAAATTGGGTTCTAAGTAAACAGGCCCTAACTTAATGCAACACTGCATAGACAGAGCTTAACACAAAGAACTTGACGACATCCTTAGGGGATGTTTTCAGTTGTTTTCCCAAAAGAATTATTCTGAGCAAGCAAAGTTATTTCCCTGCAGTAAGAGGAAATAGAGAATCAAAAGCCCAACTTTCAGATTTACATGCTTGATTTCAAAGCATAAAATTAAGCAATGCGATTTCTCACGCGGAGTAAAGATAAATCTTTGCAGGACCAGGCTTAAGCAAGCCCAGGCTTAAGCAAAGCCTGAGATGGAGAAAGAAATGGTGCTGTCTTCAGCAAAGGGTGGCACCGAGCACGGCACTGGCAGGGGCATGAAAGTGCTGTTCTCTGCCAGAAAAGTCACTAAAAGCCTTGCTATTAGCATTGGTAAACAAGGCCTTAGCAACCAAATTGTACAACTCTCCATCCTGGATGCAGCTCAAAAGTATTGCCAGAAAAAGGAAAAAGTTACTGCACAAAGAGCCTTTGAATTCAACAGTTTGAATTTTCTCTGTCCATAACCTTTACGTAACAGGATTAATTTTGTGCCTCATGCACTTCTACTTACTTAAAACTTTTGACATCAGTTTAAACCAACCAAACTCTCAGAAGCATCATCCCCAAAGCAAAACCATACACCTCCTGTGGTGCATCATGAGCGGGGCTACAGCCTATGAAAATAACTTAAGCGAAAAGGTATAGTCTGAGGAACTCATCCCTAACTTCATCCACGCAGACCAAGCTGAGGTCTTTGATCACGAGGCACGAGGCACAGAGGAGCTCTTCCTGCGTGACACTGCAAAGAGAAACTGGGTCCATCCTCCTCCTCCTCCCCCAGCCAAGGTGCTCTTCAAACCAGCAATGTCTGGAGGGACACTCACACGTACACACAAGCATCAAAGACTCCAGCAATATAAACTAGACTTCAAATAGTTAAATATCTGTTCTGTGTATGCTTTGTGTTGTCAAGTCATGAAATCCGAATTCAGTGAATGTCCTCATGGGACACCCCGAGTGGCTGCTCTGACTTGCCAGAAATCCAGGTGCCATCCCACTGGTACCCTCAGGACGGGGCAGCTGCACACTGCTTTTCCCTCACAGCAGAAACACCATCCATGATTAACTTTACTATCACTTCTTGCTTTTTCTAAATCCTATTAAAAATAGACCAGCCAGAAACAGAAAAACCTTGTGATACTGGCCCTTTCTGTGACTTCCTCCAATTCAACTGGTTCAATGAGCAAATTTCAACAACAAAAATGCTTTCTTTAGACCTAGAGATTAAACAATGAGTCTCATTAAAGAGTTAGACAAGTTACATTGTTATTAGAACACAAGGAGAGGATTAAACTCCCACAGGCCCCAGGAGGAGACCCTAAGAGCCAGGTACATCTGCCCAACCAGCCGCCTGTCCCTCCCAAAACAACCAAGAGCTCCGTGGCTCACCAAAAGATAAAGGTGGTCACTGTGCACATTTACTGTCATAGCTCAACAGCCCTTTATCCGATCATTTATTTATATAAAAAATAATAGTAATCCATTACCCAAGCCATCTGGCACATGCTACAAAATCACTGCAGTACAAACATGCTGCAAATAACCAGTGGCAGCTCGATGTAGAGCTATCATTGTTCTGCAAGGATTGCTGATGACAGTTTAGGGAGAAACCCACATAATCCACTAATATTATTAGGTAAATGTTTAACATGATATACAAAGAATTAAACGTATAAGACCAATTATTATAAATGGGACCTTCACAAGTATTCCTTACATGCAACAAAGAATTCACACAAACTTCAAGATTAGGTCTACAGAAAAAATAAATAAATAAATAAAGTTTTGAATACAGAGCTATGATCTCCTCTCCTCTCCCCCAAAAGTAGTTCCCAAGAGTGCTACACTTTCAGCATTTCATTAGCCCTACAGGATACACCCTCCCAAAAACTATTTGCAAGGAGGTCAGAGGAGCAGCTTGCCATCTCTCCATCCCCACCGCCCTGCCCAGGGTGGTACCACTTCCTCCTCCTCCTCCTCCTCCTTCTCTGGACACACACAGAGCCTGGGGAGCAGCTCTGTCCCACACTGGGCTCCAAATCAACCCATGCTCCCCAGGGCTCACAGGCTCTTTTAACAAGATGACAGACAGCTGACACGTCACAAAACTGCCGCTAGAAAGCTAAGAGTTTTTCGTTTTCTTGGGCTGCTGTGGTTGGTATACGACCACAGGAAACATTTATTCATTTTTAAAAAAAAAAAACATGTAATAAAATGTGAAGGCTAAGTTAAACCAAGTATTGTTAGACCGTTGGGTAATTGTATCTCTGGCACCTTCAACCTGAAGGCAACTGGAATAAAGTTGGTGCACACAGCGTGAACCATCACCAGCAGAGCGGCCATCGCCTTTATCCAGTCACGCAGCAGGACCCCAAGGCAGAAAATCACCTGAAAGACCCCCTCTTTAGCATTAGATCTTTAGAAGAGGCAGAGAGACAGCTCTGAAACAGGCTGTAAAGGCTCGCTGTTGCGTGCAGGTGTGACTGCTTGGCAGCACACGTTTCATTTCTGCCACAGCCTCTGCTCTGACCCACCAGGGTCCGAGGAGGCCCCATTTGTGCTGGAGAGGAATGGGCTCCTCTATGGGACCGGGCACCACCGCCCCGGGAGAACGAAGCAGCGACCTACATGTTTGGAAAACACTTATGTCACCTGCAAAAGTCTGAAGAAGACTAGTCACACACAGGACTATGCAATTAAGGCAGCTTTCTTTTTTTTAACTCCCAAGAAAAGCCTGCTAATAAGCACAGAAATTTGGAAATACAGTTATATTTCCTTTTTTACGCTCAGGATGGTTTTTCTGCTGCATTGACCTGCCCGTGAACCGTTAATGCACCCAAGAAGAGCCATGACCTGGTCAGAACCTGCCCCTTGCCATTTTCACCCGCCAGTAGCCACCGGGGCTGAAGGGGAAGAGCCACCCCCGCAGCACCCGGCGCCAGCCCCAGCCACTGCCTCTGACGCTTCCCTGGCTCAATTCACTGCTCGTAAACCCTCCAACTGAACCATCTCAAGGAGAGAGCAGCAGGACTAAAGGCCAACTGCTTGCCCAGATCGTGCTCTCCAGTAAAAAAACTGTTTACTGATTCCTGTATCTTCCAAGGAATATTTCCACTCACTTTACCTGAGAACACATTAGGTGAGTCAGGAGTGAGCGAGTTGGAGCTCACTGCCCCCAGCCCCAGAGATACTGGAAAGGGAGCAACATATTGGTAGCAGCAAGAATAAAAATAAATGAAGTGTCAGACTGAATGGATAAATAAATAAATAAGCACATTGCACACAGCTGTACAAAACCGAAACAGAAATCCCGAGAGGGCAGAGCAGTGTGCTCTAGGAAAGCACAACACGAAAGAGAAACAGCTCAAACCCAGGGGTGGAAATGAGGAACAAAAATGACTGAATGATGTCAACTCTTCACTCTGAGTTTAAAAAAGGCGGCACAAGCACAGGGTCTGATCTGCTCCGGCAATTCCCACACACAGGCAGTGACAGCATGTGCTGGGGGTTATGATTATACACCTGGAACTCACAAAGTCTCACAGGAATGGCAGTGGCTCGGCCAGCGGGGAGAGGTTGGAGAGTTCCAGGCCCAGGCAAAGCATTCTCACTTGTTCTTCATTTCCAAGGAAAGCAAACTGCATTTAACAAAGGCCAACACATGGCCTAGATTGCCCCTATTGATTTTTATGGGTCACCTGAAGTAGGTATGTATCTGTTGTTGGTCAATATTTACTGAAACACTGATCAGCTACAACCAAGCTCCTCTCAATGGGGCTACAGGGATTCAGAAAACACATCAAGATTCTCCCAAGTTTGTTTCCAAAATCAAAAAACCAAAATTTTCAGAAACAGTCTTACAGCAAGACCACCAACCTGCCCTTGACCTTGAGGTCCAACAGGACAAGTTAAACACAGCTCACAGGCATAACATTTTAAATAGGAATGCCTGGGATAGAACCCATGGAGCAGTTTTGAACTGCTGCACCCCAAAACTGAAGGTAATGTCTGTACCTGCAGCCTCAGTGGGCACAGGAGTACAGAGCAGGGACAGTTCAAGCCCCTTGTCCACAACTAGCTTGAGAGCAGCCAGCCCTTCAACCTAAATCCCAATTTCCAGATTAACTACAGCCACGTACAACATCGAGGCTGTCTGTAGGGTCACCAGGCTTAGAAACACACCGGGATGAACCAAAGGAACCGGATTTCCATAGCACTGGCACGACTTCTTCAAAAATGTGTATCGCTGGTTTCTAACAAAAAAAAAAAATTTGACTTGGGAAAATAAGAGTTCCTTTAAGCTATTTCAAGAGAGCACATGTGGTTGGGACAGCGGGTGCTGTTTTTGCAGTGACATGCAAAAGAACCAAATTTGAAGGCTTAACAGTGCATGTGAGGAAAACTGGACACACTGGAAGGGACAGTGGCGAGCCCCACCGCCAGGGACAGCAGCTGGAAGTAAGAACTCTGCTCCTCCCGTTCTCAGACAATCTTCAAAGAGATGCTGACAGCTTCTTCGCTACACTGGTCACCCCGCCATTAACATCACGTTACCAGTTCCAGGTAACTCACATGAACATGGCTCCCTGAACAGCTCGGGCAAGCTGGGAGGTGGGTTTCCAGTGGGAGTGGGTAAGGGAGCTGCCAGGTCCTTCCCTTCAGGACACACACGCAGTCAGCAGCGATGTCCTGCAAATCCACAGCCTGCCCTGCTCGCCCCAGAATACCTCTGCCAACGCCACACTCGGGGTGCCCGTGCTACATGAGAAGCTCTGGTACTTTAAGCAGCTGTCCTGAATGAAAATCCTGATTCTGGAATAAAAAAGATGTGAAAGTCGCTCTTTCTGTGCCTACATATGCCCTAAAGAGGACAAGAGCAGCTTGTGGAGTGAGGGTAACACACGGGAGCAGTCTCGCTGGCCATCACCACCCAGCGAGTCCCTGCCGCAGCATCACCCTGCGCTCGTTTGACTTGGTGTTTGCTCTTTTTACCTCTGCGTGTGCTACAACCTTAAATCCATTATTTGTGTTACTTAATCAAGGATGAGATACTGAATGTGATTTAAACAGCATGATGGCTTTACTTGGGGGAAGAGCCAGCAGAAAGGGAAGACAGCAGAGGCAGCCTCTCTGGAAGGGCCAGCAGTGTTCCCATCCCAGCACCATGCCTTTCTTGGGAGCTACCAGGGGCCCCGAGCTTCCCACCATAACACAGTACCAAGACAACAGGACTCCTACATTTTTGGGGCAGCTTCTGACCAAAGGATTTAACTGCTCAAGAAAATTAATTCAAGGTCAGACAGGGTTGGAAAATAAATAAAATTATACAGATAATTATTTCCGACCAACTCTTTGAGACATTTTAATTCCATAAGAAGAAGATCTACAGAGAGACGTATCAAGAATACCTTTCCAAAATAAATCCTTACAGAGAGGAGGTCTGTTGGGCACCTGGAAACAACTCTGTAGTACCACTGTTCCCTTGACCAGCGTGCTAATTTTCATCCCTTTTTGCAAGGACAGTTAACAGAGATACCCTTCCATGAGACCCAAGAAGGCACCGAGGTGCCTCATATCAACTAATGTATGAGGTGTCCTTTCGGGGGTGCAGACACACACCTCACTTCCTCACATTCAGCCTCTCCTGCACAAAGACACTATTCAGGTGAGGTCAAGCCCATTGAAAGGACCATCCCGTTTGATTTGTACCGATGCACAGTCCACGTGTTTTCCACCACATCCGTCCAGGAGGCCAACTACTCAGGGCAAAACAAACAGGCGGTCTCCTTTCCTTTCTCTCCTCCCACAAAGAGCTCGACCGGGGATAACGTTGGAGTAATTGCATAAAGTGGTTCGTGGATCTAGATGGCCAAAATGGGCTCTCAATAAAGCACGCCCTGACTGTGCAAGATTTTCGACAGAAGCATTTGGAGTTTGCCACGTTGTACCGGGCTGCTCAGGTCTGGTGACCCTGGCCATCCCTTCTGCCCTGAAAAACCCAGGGTCTGACTTATATTTTTCGTATATTTTTGGCGCTGGCCCGAGGCAGAGCAATGAAACCAATGCCTTGCCCCCTGGATGTGCAGGCTTTGCCCTCACCCAGACGCGCAGGGCAGTGACTGTTTCCGGGTGGAAACCGGCGAGATACGAACGCACAAGGCTAAAAAAGATGAGAAAAATGTCCGTTTAAAAAGCGCGTGAGAGTCACGCACCGCATCCCTGCGGGCTGCAGGGCGGCCGAACCACTGCCCAAGGAATAAACAGCATCTAAAGGTGCAGCGTCACCCAAAGAAGGTTGGTTTAATTGTTGGCGAAGGTGGTTTTTCTCCAGGGAACGGGACGCTATCGCTGAAGATGACCGAGCGGCAGGAACGGCGGGGAAGGGCTATTCTACCCCAAAAGGCAGCGGCGCATCCCTGCCCAGCCGGCCCCGCAGCCCGCTCCCGGCGGGTCCCCGCTGCGGGGAGGGCAGCGCCGACGGTTTCCCTGCGGGGCCCGGGCCCGGGCCCGGGCCCGTTCCCAGCCTCACCGGGGACCGGCGGGGCCTCGACCCACCGGGCCGGGCACCTTGCCCCCGCGCCCGCCGGGATGCGGGTCCATCTCGGGAAGAGATGCCCGCGCCATCCCTCCCTCTCGCCCGCCCTCCGCCCGGGCCCGCTCCCCCCGCCGCCGCCCTACCTTGGTGTAGAGCTCGGAGGCTGCCATGGCGCCGGGCGCGGGCGGGCGGCCCCTCTGCGGCAGCCCGGCGGCGGGAGGCGGAGGCGGGAGGGAGGGGAGGAGGAGGAGGCGGGAGGATGCTCAGGCGGCGGCCGGGGCGCGGCGCGCCATGTTGCTACCTGGCAGTCGGCGGGGCGGCCGCTGTGTGCGTGCGGGAGCGGCGGGGGCGCAGCGGCGGCGAGGTTTCCCCGCGGCGGGCGCTACCGGAGCCAAGGCAGGGCTGGCTGGGACCCGCCGGCACCGGCCGCCGCCAGCCCCGGCCCAGCCCGCTCCGCCTCCCGCGCCGGGCAGGGACCGCGATCCCGCCCCTCTTGCCCCAGCCCGCTTCTTCTTCTTTTTTTTTTTTTCTACTATTTTTTTTTTTTTCAAATGACTCATTTCGTCATCAGGGACGCTTATTGCTTTCCTGCCCCTTTGCCGCCGAGGCGCGGTTCCCAGAGCCCCGCATCACCGGTACCGGGGGCGGTCCCTGCGCCGGGGGGACCGGCCCCATCTGCTTGGGGTCGGCGAGGCCCGCTCCGGCCCCGGCCCCGGTCCCGGCCCCGCACGGTGTATTTCGGCATGTCTTTCTCCAGGCGCCGAGCTCTCCATCCCTTGCTTCCTCTCCCGGCTCGGATCCCATCCTTCGCCTTGCGTCCTGCCCTGCCCCCCCAAACCCAACCCCCCCCCCCCCCCCCCCCCCCCCCCCCCGCGCCCCCCCCGCCGCCCCCCCCCCCCCCCCCCCCCCCCCGACCCCCCCCCCCCCCCCCCCCCCCCCCGACAGCAGCGGGGCCCAGGGCAGCTCTTTCCACAGGCAAGTCCAGAAACGAAGGCACATCTTAGAAAAGCTTAACTTCCACGTCAAAAGGCAATGAAAAGCATAATCCATGTTCTGCCTAGGTCTTGAGATGGCAGCTCATTGGCTTTATGAATCATAGATGGGTGTTTCTTACAACTCCCCCTGGGACCAGAGTTTTTCTGACAGCAGAACTGTGCTATCTTTCTCTATTTTCCTTTTTCCTCCTGGGAACGCATCCCACCAGCCCAAGCTGTCCAAAGTACAAAACCAGTTTGAAACGGTTCTGTTTGACACACTCCCCACTGAAGTGCTTTGACTTTTTCTGTGGTATCATCTCTGCGGAATTCAACTGTTTAACCAGCAGCTCTCTGTGTGGTGGGTGGTACCTGGACCCCACCTGAAACTTGCCGTGACTATCAAAGAAACAAATCTCTTCTTGCAGAGAAAACGAGCCATGAAAGAGATGGGTGACCTGCTCAAAAAAATCACTCATCAGCTGAGTAACTGCAGAAATAAAAATCAAGCTATCTTCACTCCCAAACAGTCCCAATAAATGCCATAATCTAGCTGTGCTTCCCTGCTGCTATCGAAGAAAGGAGATGGAGAAAACACCAAGCACAAATGAAAAAAAAAGTCACGATGAAAATATGGAGCCTTACCTGGAATTTGGATTAGGCACAGCTATATGGTCTTCACAGGTAGTAAACTAAGGTTAGCAAATTCAGCAAAAAAAAGTTAAAAAAACCCCCCAAACTATCTTGGTTTTGCTGAGAGTTCAAAGTGCAATAAGAATTTAAGAAATACCTTCCTTCCCACGTTCTGCCAGTATGTCCAGGATTCTCAAGCACACTTACTGGTGCTGCCCATGCCTCGAGGCTCCCTCCCATCAGCAGAACTGGGCACGTGCTCTCAGTCCTACCAAAAGCCAAGAATTGGTGCCGGCGAACCGGTGTCTTAGATTTGGCTAAGAAGTTTGCACAGCTGCTCTTCACACTGACACTGTGGCAAAACAGAGAGATCTGTAACAAAACTTCCACGTGTAACACATGGGAGTGATCTGGGGTTCATTTAAGAGGACAATCATCCCCCTTTAACAGGCTTAATCCAAGAATCTGGATGTAAGAACCACGGAAATCTCAATTTTGTTTTCAGAAAAAACCTAAACCTCCCCTCTGACTGTGCTGCCTCATATCTGATATTTAAGACCCTTTCTTCAGGATGATATCTATTTTAAATTCAAAGACACTTATTTCAGGAGTTCATTTGGACTGTGGATTACTGTATCAGCCATCCACAGCTGGAGCTCAGGAGCCAAATGTAATTATAAGCCCCATCAAAAAATAGGTATCTGAGTCCAAAATATGCTATGAGTTGACACAATTTGCATAAACCAGGATTTCAAATCTGTCCTTAAGGACAGGAATTGGGGGCACTGAAAGTTGCCAAGAAACAACCTGTTTGTAATGTATCTAGACTGACTACTCAGTTATTACTTTAACATGCATCTTCTGCATCAAAACATTTGCTGGCAAAATTTTAAATGTCCTCATCTCATCTCTTGCACAGTGTCTTTTCAAAAAGATCATTTATGGTATTTAATTTCAGAGATATATCCCAGGGTATTCCAGCTGACAACGTATGGCTGATGTAGCTGACACAGTCCATATACAGAATTTTATACTGAATTTGAACCCAATAATAATAATAAAAAAGATATAAAATAATCCAGCTATGAATTGAGGTTAGCTTATGTAATTGTTTTTCAGAATTGACTACAAAGCATCTGTCCTGTCTTCATCAGTTTAACTCCAAGTGGAAAGTCTGGAAAGACCAACAAAGCCAACTGAGAAAACTCATAGGCTAAAATCCTCCTAGTGTTTCCTCAATTCTCACACTCACAGGATTAGGTCTGTAACTTTTAGCTGTAGAAAACAAACAGGGCTGGTTTCATTTACTGGTTGAGAGCTTTGAAATGTAATACAAGAAATATGTAGGAAGAGATAAAATTATGTACCATGCATATATTATCCCAGCAACACCCAGGATTTACTTCCAGGTTTTCTGGGCTTACAGAAAAGATAAGACAAAACCCCATGTGATGAAATTCCCACAGAGAAAGCTTCCCTCAATCCATCTATGCCTGTACTAGGAACGTTTCTCTTGCCTCTAGAACATCATCAACGTATTTTCTTTACAATGTATTAGCCAATTTTTTTTTAAAGTATAAAACGTGTCACCTGGGAACAGACTCAGAGCTCAGCAGAAGCCACCGCTCCCGCTCTTGCATTGAAGCATCCTTGTCATTTCCACTGGATAATGCCAGAAAATGCCATGCTTTTAAAAAATCCAAATGCTGTCTCTCAAGGAAGACTCTTAGGGTTGTTTTGCCCTCAAAGGCAGTAAGGAAACAACCCTAGCACACTAACAGACAGCAGTATCAGCAGAGGCTGAGCCCACTCTCTGGGGAGATTCCCTGTATCAGGAACGTTAATGACAGTTATTTGATTATTCTGTATTATCATCAGGAGAAATGGACAGATTATCTATAAAAAAGGAACTGTACCCCTCTTTTAATAAGGGCTACAACACTGTTCTGCAATAAGATAAAACTAAACCCAACTGAAATCTGTTATTAAACAGTCAGAAACAAAAAGTACTTCATCTTCCCGTTTTAAACCAAAGTCAAATAAAACATCCATCTGAAATAGGTGGAGGCTTTATGAATATTTTCCAAAGCAGCAAGTAAACCGAATTCTATGCCTGCTATAAATATGCAAAAATACTTATTCACAGACACATATCAAGCAGCAACCCCATTGTAACACAGACTGAGAGACAGGGACAATTCGGTCATCTGCCCTTAAACTAAAGCTTTTCAACCACGTCAGTTGAGCTCAAGGCTCTCTCCATCTGTGCTAGGACTGCAGAAACGTTGTCAAAATATATAATAGAAATAAATGCTTTGACTATGCATAGAACTTTTCATATTTCAAGTTAATCTGGATCTACAGATACCAGAAATTGGGGTGAAAAACCCCAAGATGTGACTTGACAAGAGCGCAGCTCACTCGCACTAAAGCAGGAATAAATATCAAACCCTTCAACCCAACTCCAAGTTAAAAACCCAAACATTCATCCTGCTTGCGTGCTCCCCCAGCCTGTTCTTCCCAAGCCCACAGAAAGCCCCCCAGCCACCAAATAAACGAGTTGCTGCAGTCCTTGCTCCCTCCTGAGGAACGCGGCCGTGTTCTGCCAGCACAGCCACCAAACACAAAGCTTCTCCGAGCTCCAACAAGCACGTTTGGGCCATAAGCCTGGATTTCCAGGGCTGCTGGATGCCACCCCCCGCAGAGACTCGGGTCAGTTACCTAAGTGAGTCACACGGGTGGCCAAGCAGCCTCTGTGCTGCCCCAGCACGTGTGAGCTGACACTACTGCAACCAATTTTTCTCCTCAGTTTGTCAGATTTGCAGCTCACAGAGGGTACTGAGCCAACCGTGCAGATAAAAACACCACCTGGAGCTTCCAACGGGTCACGGTGGTCAATACACCCAAAGGAGATGGACTTTTTTCCAGCATCTCGGTTTGTGGAAACCGTCACCGGACTCGGGCCAATAGCCTCCAGCAACACAAACCTCTACATGCCAAGCTAATTCCCAAAAATCCCCTTCGCTCAGTGCAAGGGACCAGAACAACCACCTGTTACGGAGTTTTCAAACAATAAGCTTTAATTGCCTTATTAGAAAAATAAGCACTGAAATATATATAAATGTGATTACATTAAAGTAATTCTGTAGTCTAACATACTAGAAACCAAAGCCCAGTCATATTTTCTTAAAGTTACAGAGTAGCAAGATTTAGGGGTTAGAAATTTTCCATAGAGAATACTGGGGTCTGCAGATTCTTTCAGGAAACCACAGGAAAGACGAGACAAATCTCCACATTGCAATAAAAACTAAGTAGATCAATTTATTCTGTATACTATACAATGTGTAAGCTTGTAAAGAACAATTGACATTTTTATCACCTTAACATCTTGACTGGGTGTAAATATGTCCAACAAAATGTACTCCCGTGGCCTTTACACAAACACTGTCCTACTACATCAAGAACAATGAGAGGGAAGCCTTTGGTGCTACAAATTTGGGGACATATCTGTGAAGTTGTAATTAATCCACTTACCTATGTCGAATAAAACATTGGTGCTATCCGCTATTATAAGCCTACATGAGTACTACTCTAATAACTAATTAAACACTATCTTTAAAGGCAAGATATGAAAGGGACTGTCGGTCTACCGTGTGGACAGGTTGGGTTTTTTTTTGAAAAAGGTAATTATCAAATGGTAAAACTCATATAATACATTATGTACATAAGTTTGGATAGCTGAGTTATCTTGCTGGAGTAAGCTGAAAGAAAGCATCGATTTGCAGTCAGTTTTGATTTCCTGTTAAGTGATTATTGGACTTAAGTTTTACTCAGTGTATAGAATCAAAATAGCTGTGCCTGCTGCTGAGGTCTGTCAGATGTGAAGGCTCATTCATAATCAGTCATTGACCTAGTTAGTATTACAGTACTTCACATATACACATGGATAATATATTCATGGCTGAATTTGTAGCAATCTTAAGGACTGCAACTCACCAAAGTGAACATCGGAAGAGCTCGTGTTGTCCAACCAGCAGGACAAGCTGAGTTATAGCCGAGTGGAATGCTTAAATTTAAATGGCTTTTTTTTTTTTTTTTAAGCCTTTCCAAACACCAAGAAAGCTCACCTTATGCGAGCTACAGAGTAGTGGCACCAGACAATACACAGCAAGTCACCGTAAACTGTTCCAAATGTGTTTTCAGGCCCAGTCCTATTCATTAAGTTTCAATTTCATTTATACATACAAAAATAAAGAGGGATTTTCACATCAGGACAAACATCTATAAAAAGCAGTTTGCTTCAATATATCCAGTTTCCTTGCGATTCTCCTAGCCTAATTTCTTAATTAAAGAAGTAGGTCTGTTTCTTCAACCTGTTCTGCAAAAAAATCACAAATCCTTTATAACACCAGTGGAGGCTAAGGAATAAGGACAGGCTTGACAGAGACCATTTAATTACAAGAAAAGAACTAATCAGACTCAAAAAAAAAAAAAATCAGATTAGCAATCTTTAAATTCTCTGGAATTACTCCTCTGAACCAAAGACATTATATAGACACCTATGTACTTTGTTCATGTTCTGATCAAAAGAGGACCAAATAAACATTATTTTTTTTTAGGTTTCCCTTCAGAAATAAGCATTGCAGAAAATATGGGCCAGTGTTCTTTCTGACTAGCAGTTCTTTACCCTGCAACACCTTTCTGAATACATCAACACAAAGCACATCCTTCTACAGACTTGCATCTTCAACTGTTTTCTCTTATAATACCCACATTGGCGCTTTGTTTTTAACAGGCTGTTTCAGAATTGTTTCTTTAAAGAAAAAAGGACGCAGTAAATTCATTTTTAAAATAGTTTCTTATACTCCCAGAGAAATCAAGGTTGTAATTACCTATATGAAAATCAATTACATTATGGATCATATTGCACTTTTAATATTCTGATTTCATTCAACAAACTATCATTTAACCGCATCAAGTTACCTGTTGTGGGAAAATAACAGAAGATTGGCAAGGAGCAGTGTAAACACATTCAAGTGACTTGCAGCTGAGGTGTCAAAAAACTCATATACTAATCCTTGGTTTAGTCTTGTGTGTCTGTCAAGTAGAACATCTGTGTTTAGATAACATAGGCTTGTGATAGACTTTAAAGGAATCCTATCGAACACACTGGAGATTCCTGCCCTGCTGTGGGAAAGATCAAAGCACAGTGGTAAATTACACCTGCACGAATCCCTGATATACAGGCAAAACCAGCAGGTTTGGTGATTCTCTAGCATGGACCGAGCTCCACAGTGCCTGTGTTGTCCTTGTGTACCTCTGCTGCTTTGGGGATCCCCTCGGTGGTGAGGTAACAAAAATAAATTTGCATTTCATCCGTGGTTCTGTGGTTGTTCCTGCATCCTGCCTGTGCTGTCTCACACACCCCTCTGATATGAACTCTGTATTTTGACAATCTAGTACTTATGACCTGCATAATAAAGACAAACTGAAGTTCATTCCCACTTTCTGACATGAAAAGTTAACTATTTCTCAAGAGGTCATTATATAAATATCGCTTACAGTCCTTTAGTTCCCCCAAAGCCAATGAGGGGCTGTTGTATAACAGAAAAGAGAGAAGTTTACTACCACTTCAGGAGTCCAAGAAAAAAAAATAATTATACCCCTCCTCTTCCAGAAGCCTAAAATAGCCCAAAGACAATTGCCTATCAATCTTCAGCAAGTCTAGACCTGGAGTTTGCCACATAGGAAACTCTCCAGATAGAACAGTACATTTAGCCATCTCCCATATAATCAGACAGAGCATTTCAACTTTAAAAGCTTAAAGAGCTGCTGAACAGAAAGGGCACTTGCCTCTAAATATAGGTAGAAATTCCAAATTTATATTTGAATCCTGGACGTTGTTGCGAAACAAAATATAGCACAATATAGCCTAAAGCTGGGTCAAGTGTAAATATAAGCATTTCACAAATTTCAGGTATTCAGTTTTTACTTCCAGTAGCAAGATTCTGGGCTTTTAGTTTCAGGACAAGACTTTGAAAGATACAGAATCACTTGTGCTTTGATTGGCACATTATCTGCTTTTTAAAATGTAAAACTAATAGACGTTTGCAAAAGGTTGTGCAAAACTATTGTATTTACAAAAATGGCACAAGAGTGAATTCAACAGTCTATGCACATGCACACTTCATTCACATCTTCAACCAAAGTGTGTCCTAAGCTACGAAACTGAAAAGAATACCAGCTTCAACAGGCAGTTGTCAATAAGCACTAGATTCACAAGAGTTACACCAGAATGGGCAAATATTGCCCAAGTAAAAACTCTATTGTTAAAGCTGAAACAGGTTTAAGGCCGTTCAAGTTCAAAAGCAGAAACAAAATTCAATCAGAGCCCTGTCTTTGTTTTTATACATGCTTTACCATCTAGCAACTTGTGGTCTAAACCTCTATTTTAGACAACAAACCCAAACACAGAAGAAAAACCCAACACAACTGGAGGTTATATTAAATACAAATATGCTGTAATTAAGATGAAATAACAAAAGCAGAAACATTAGAAGTTGTAAAACTTGCGATGTCACTTGCTGGAACCAGTCCTACACTAGGAAATGGGCAATATGTACATTTTCAAGTAGATTACATTGCTCTAACCAAACTTGTCCTTTTTAATCAGTGCATTGTTCTCAACTAGTCCAAATACTACACATTTTACTCTTAACAGTACTCCCTTACAATAGCAGCACATGCTATCGCTACCTGCAAAGCTGTCAGTCTCATGACTTAGTGTAAGAAAGAAAAGGGGGGATGTGAGGGTGAGAAATAACTATTAAGGAGAAATAACAGGAATGAGAATAATCATGCAGTTCAGCTGTTCTCGTCAACCAGCCAGCTTGCTAGCAACAAGAGATGGTTTCCGCTGTGGAAGATCCTGTGGAGTAGGAATATGGTCACCAGTGACTTCTGTCTTGTCAGGAGCTGCAGTAGGCAGTTGCTTATTCTTCATC
This sequence comes from Scolopax mira, assembly GCA_004320125.1. Lineage (NCBI taxonomy): Eukaryota > Metazoa > Chordata > Aves > Charadriiformes > Scolopacidae > Scolopax > Scolopax mira. The sequence continues at coordinate 198,064 of BJBW01000775.1, read as the reverse complement.
TTTGCTTTAGCCATGTTGTAATCACCAGAATCAAAGTATTTTTGCTAGAAGACAAAAGACACATATATTTAAAAGCCTGCTTATCAGATGCACGCAATGAATGACATGGTTAAAATAGGCTCTTTAAATTTTAAAAGCAGTTATAAAATCTTCCTGATTTGGCAAAGTGTCAATTTAAAATAAAGAAATAAATAAAATCTTACCAAGACTATTAAGCACACATACAGCATTAGGTAAGTATACAGTTATGGTTCTACACATACCATTAAACTCACACCATATCATTTTTGCCCTGGTTTTCCCAAGAGCTCTAGTCTCCCACAACTGAAACCTTGGGGTTTGCAAATTTTGTTGCAGCGAACAAGTTCTGCAACACAGAATAACCAAACAGCACATGAACTTAAAGCTGGAGAACAGAGCCTGCTCTATCATACCAGAAGATCAAAGTAGCATGAAACTGCATGCTAACCAGAAAACCTCTTATCTGCATACATTAAAACACTGAAACTATAATCCCTAAAGTTCCCAAACCAATTACTTAGTGAAGTCAAATCTATTGTGCAGTCCTAAAAAGCACTATGTGAAGGAAATTCTTATCCCACACTCCAGGTTTCTTCTGAATACAGAAGCATATTAAGCTTTAACTTGTGTTCCTTAATATTTCAGCACAGCACACCTTTAACAGACTTTTTTGTTGTCAGGTTTCTCAAAATATTATCTATGGATGTTAAAGCCAAATGACTGTTACGATTTATCTGCATCACAAGTAAGACAAGGCATGGAATCTCATCCAAGGTCTACATGAAGCTTTCAACTGCTCATCGATAAATTTCACAGGAAACATTGTATTTTGTTTACATCTTATAAGAGCTCTACCATTAAGGTACTTGTAACCTGTGATTTTGAACAGATTGGCACACCAGGCCAAAAAAAAAAAAAAGGTTCAGGACAAAGATTTACTCTAGTAACTGCTGCTTACAATCATTTCTGAAGAGAAGACTCCCTAGTTACCTTTATACACTCATTCCTCAGTCAGTTGAACAACAGCCATCACTACCTGCTGTGTTTAAGTGCTTCCAGGCAGCAGTTACTACCATACTCTTTATTCTGCACTAGCACTAAGGGGGGGGTGTTTATGCAAGGTCTTCTGAAGGCAGATTTAATTTTTCCCTACCAGAGCCTTAAAGTCACTAAATCTGTTTTTCCCGTGCAGTCAGTAGTATATCCAAGACCACACACTTTTTATTCATAAACCTTCCCAATTCAATCATTTTGACAGTGTAATCCCTGCTTACACCCCAATGTTCTACCACTGCATCTGCAGACTAGACCTCAAGTTACAAAATAATCTGATTTGGAAAAAGGCTTTCATGTTTTGTCCTACCAGACTGAAGCAACCAAACAAACTTTTAAACAGCATCTAAATAATAACAGAATTGTTTAGTCTTAGGATGCGTTAATTGCTGTTAACAGATACCTGTTTCTGTCCATGTAAGAGCTCCAAATAGAATCCCTCTACAGGAGCACAGTGCAGCATGGTTCTCACCTACTCTTTACCTGGAGAAAGCATGCTCATAATGGTGTGTGCACCCAATGCAGAACATTTTTGGAGAGTAAATATCAATAGGCAGAGTATGTCCTAGTTGCCTTATCAAAGAAAATCTGGGATACAGTTGACTACATATATTTAGAAGAATATCTGAGAAAACCTACCATCTTTCACGTATTAGAATATCAGTCCATTTCTTTAACTTATTCCTGTATTTTCCTCTGATTTACTCTAGCTTCTCATAGATGGCCTGTATTTGATCATCCCTTTCAAAATTACTATGTCTGTCCAGGTGTCTTCGTGTCACAAACACTATCTGAAAGCATATTCACTATCCTCACTCTATTTTAAACTTCAGCAATCCAGGCAGACAGCTGTATTAAGTAAAGATGCTTCCTCATTTAAGACACTGAGCACACTAAACAAAAATAAAAAATAAAATGGAAGGAAATTATTACCACCAAATCAGGTGTGGAAAACTGAAGAAGGCAGATTGAAATCCACAACTTTATAAAATCTTTAATCAGCGTAGCAAAATCCCAAACACTTAGTCAATTAATATGCCTACTGGTCTACCTCTGCTCATATTTAAAAATATCAGCTGCAACAACTCTTGCAAATTTTATTTTGCATTAAATAGTGCTATAATCAAGATGAAGATATTGTACAGATTGTTACTATTTGTGGTGAGTATTCCTCACATTTGCAATGAGTGCAAGCAGTCATAATTCCTTTATGGGCATAAATCCTTAGGGACTGGATGCTGGTCTTTTTTCCTGAATTATCATCACAACTTATACTTACCTTCTGCATCTAAACATACACTGAACCCACTGAAGTCTCCTTTAGATTGCCTTTGACCAGATAACATAACTAATAAAAGGAGTCACCTAACCTGCCATCTGCCCGTGCCCAAGAGCCATTAACTGTGCTGCACGTGCTCCAACTTACGAGAGAAAGCTTATCCAAAAAACTGCCAATAGTAACAATTCCTAGGAGATGTTACCAGATAGCACGGAATTAGATCAGCACTGAACTCCAACAGCTGCTTTGCAAAGGATTTATACTTGGAATCACTGCACATTCTCAAAGGGCCTAAGCAATGGTAAAAAAATAAAAACAAAAACACAAAACCCCCACAAACAAACAAACAAAACCCCATAAAACAAAACAGCGTGACAGCAATGAAGGCACCATCAGAAGTAGTGGTAAGCTAGAATGCCTGAAAGGCAATACATAATTACTTGATGAATAATTAAACTTAAAAAATAAACAGTTGAATAACTGAGAAAGTAAGAGACACTAGTTAAATGTGGAACAATACTGAAATACTAACTCTCTCTTCCTCCTTCATTTTTCAATCAATCATTTTATTTTTTTTTAGGACATATATTCAGAATTACACCACCATTCTCAAGCTGCTGATGTCAAACAGTACCTGGTGAACTTAGTGTCTTTTGTGTTACACCTTCTAAAGCATGGATAATAAGAGTGGACATATGTTTTGGGGACATAAGAACAGGCAAAATAACATCAATACAAAACATGGATGCAGTTCTGACCCTTACTGTTTACTTTTTTTTAAATGAAGTCTATTGTAGCAGCATTGAACCGGCTTCTAAGTTTAATTTTTTCTTAAAAGTGCAGTTGAGCCATTGATGCTGTGAAGATCTATACTGTCAATTTGGTATTTGTTTTGTGGAAATAGATGTCTCTTCCTTGTGCTTTCACAGACAAAGGTTAAATTTCTTAGCACTCTTACTCACACAAGAGCCTGTGGACCGACAGCAAAAAAAAATAAAATTCACAGATTTTTGTAATTTCTTGTCCACACCCTTTGGACAATAAAGAACTCACTCCTTTTTGAAGCCTCTTCCTCAAGAAGTCTGAGCCTCCTGGCTTCTGGCCCAGATGAGGATATCTTGCTTTCAATTTTGCTTCTTCAACTTTTTCTGGGCTGATCACCTTATCCTCCATTTCCTGAAAGACAATTAGCAATACTGCAAATTAAATCTACAATAATAAACTATTTATGCAGAATACCTTTGCAGGTAATTCACCAACATGCCATTGCTGCTACCAAGTCAACATTCCAATTCTATGAATAGACATTTTCATACATTCTCTCTCTAACGCTGATGGCAACTGTGGGAGTTCATCCTCCCATCTTAGATACCTTTCCTGGAGACGCGTTTGAATCTAATCAATGCATTTCTCTTTCACATAAAAGCAGTCTATACTAAAATCAAGTTGCTCAATTTGGGAAATTAAAAGTCCCCAACGAAAAACATATTTTGGTCAGAACAAGGGTTTCACTAAAAAACAAAAATGCTGAAAGCTGGGCAGGTGCAGAAGGACTTATTTTCAGCTGCCCCTGTTTGATTATGCACTGCCACAATCTATGACTGCTCTAACTGTAATGTGTTGATATCCACTGTGAAACAGTGGTAAAGTAGCTTAGTCTCAAAAACATGCCTGCTATCATATCAATAGCAACAATACTGTATTTCTTTATACATGTCTATAATTATCCTAAAATTATGAGGATGAAGACAGCTGGATAGTGCTTTTGTGCAAAATAAAATGCATATTTTATGAGTATACTGTAAAATATGGGTGCTCAAAGTAATCATTTGAAGACACTCGTTTGGCAAACACTGCAATTTGTACATCCAGTCTTTCAACAGTGACCTCTACTTTACATTCACTCATCTGTTCCAGTCCATGGAGTAATTTGATGTATTAAGTACAATTTCTTCTATTAATTCACCTCTAAAATATCTTCCATTCAAAAAATTCTTGTTTTCCTACTTTCCAGTACTTGGCCACAGGCATTTCTTTCTTTTTTTTTTTTTTTTTGGCAAACCATTGATAGTTCAGGGAAAATAGATATTGACTGACTGCTGTAGTTCTTGAATTGTTATTACCCTCTGAAGTCACAGAAAGACTTTTAGGCAGGAAAGAAGAATGGCCGTTGGAACCAGGAGGGGCTCACATCCATTCATCTGTGACTAAGGTCTTATATCCGCTCAGAGCTGCTTATAGGCTGCCCCTGCACACCCTTTTCCATCTGTGTCATCACCCTTTGCACTGCATGGGTCAGCATGACTGCGTGCACTCCACAAGAACGGGTTACAGAAATTAATTCAACAGAAAAATAACCATCTCTCTTTTTTGCTTTTCCCCTGCTTGTTGGGCTGTGTTTCGTTTGGATCCGTTTCCACAGCCTGGATCTCCAAGCAGCTGCACAAACAGGTATGGTAGCCCAGCAGCAAGGAGGACAGAGGAACACAAGCAGCTGGGAACTACTTCAGCCAGAAATGCCAAAGAACACAGCACCCCAGTGCTTTCCTGTATGTCTTAGAAAAGCTCAAAGTTCCATAAAATTCAACATCTTTCTGGTAAGAAACCTCAGAAGCAAAGGTTGTAAAAACAGATATAGAAGATAACATTGTCTAGTTACTCCACTAGCCCAAGATATCTCAAAGATAGCCTTGCACAAAACAGTGGGAATCCGAATTAATAGTTCTACCAAGGAAAGACAGAAATTCTCGTAATAGTTTAAGAGAAACTTCTGTGAGGACAGGAACAAATGCCTTTTATTAGATGAAAACACAGCTAGGCTATAGAATACAGAATACAAATAAATTTAAAGGGCAAAGTTTCCCTGACATTAATAAACACAGAATTAAAATATTCTCACTATATAATAATAGCCAAGACCACAGTTTTCATGTGTTATAAAGATCATTCTTCAGCTGCTGCTCTTCCTATTGTGCTTTGTTATCATTCCGACACTGACTGGATTTTCTCAAAAGCAATCCTTTCAGCTAAAGGCTTTCAACATCTAATGCTGAATCACTGGGTACTCACTGTTGAGCCAACAGACAAAGCATCTGAGGGGGCATGTTTTGCCAATACTAACCAAAAGGAGATAATTTTTAAGAACAGAGGGCCAACAATAAATAGCTTACATAAATATGTATTCATGGTACATCAAAGGAGACACATGCAAACTCACAGGGCTGACAAATCATCGCACAGCAGGCAATCAAAACACAAAGTACTGTGTTATGCATCAATGCAGCTGAAAGGGATACAGACTATGGTCACTTACTCTTGATGACCAAGAACAACTAAGACTCAAAAAACTGAAAGACAAATTTGAAAATTTCAATAGAAAGATTTGGGATGTCAAACAAAATCAGCTGTCAGCAAGTTCAAAAAAAATATATAAATTCTTCACATAAAATATAGTTAAGTTGCAGAACTCCTTGCCAAAGGATACAGGGGGTGCTGAGAATTTAGATGGATTCAGAAAGCAACTCAATGTGTTCGTTCACAGCTCAGAAGGCTTTTAACCCACAGGCTGCTGAGACCTGGGAGTTTTCCGGGGTAGATCACTGCATGCATGTACTGACCTTCTATTCTTCTGTGGACTAGATGGTATCAGGGCTCCTGGAGGTGTGCTGCTGAGCCACGAAGGCTTTAACCCAAGTCGACAAGGCAATTCATACATTTATAACATTCTCCCTTCAGTTACAGAAGCAACAACCAAGTGACTAACAAATGATTGGGGGGGCGGAAAACATGATATACCACGCTCTTCTTCCAAGTGACAACCACACAAAAGTTATAATTTTAGTTCTCTACAGGAACTTGACACAGCTAATGAAGTCTGCTTACCTCACTGAAAGGATCTACCAGGAAGGCAGTAGTTACCTAACTCACTTAAAGATAGCTTTTGCCTTTAATCTTTGCAGAGCGGTGTAAAGTTCCATATGTGTTGGACAACTGAACTGCATGGCTAAAAAAAGAGCCACCAGGATTTTTGAACTCTGGTATGAAGAGCTCATCCTCTTCAGCAAAAGATATTGGACAAATGTAAAGCAGAAAATAGGAAAAAACATGACAACACCACAACTCTACAGCAAACTGATGTGACAAAAGCCAATCCAGAAACAAAACACACCACCTCTTCAGCTTCCTGAAAAATATAGGCTTTTAAGGCAAAAAGAGAGTCTGTCAACCAAGCATATGTTCTCCAAAGTCTGAAGTTCTTTGTTGCTGGACTTCCCCCTGCCACTATCCTGAGTTTTCACACGGAGAACAGGAAACACTGGGCTTTGGCAAGTTTTCAATTTATATCACTCATTTAACATCTTTCTCTCCTAAAACTTGCAGAAAAGTTTAGAAAAGAGGTCTTATAGTGAAGACACAGTGCCTCAAAGTTCATTTAGGTGCTTCATCTTTTTTAAACATAAATATGATTAACTGACTCAATGTGCAATTTTGCCTACCCAGACAAACAGTTTTAACAAAGGCTAAAATTGCAATGCCATAATAACACAGATATCACAGTATTCAAACAGAATATATACTCACAGAAAAAAAGAAAAGTTTTATTTTATTGATGTTATTAATTTGCCTTGAACACCTCATCAGATTAAATTAACAATCACTAAGAGACTCCTGTCTCTCCAATAAAGGGTAATTTTTCAAAACAGTTCATAAGCACTGCATTTCAAGATTTCAGTCTGAAACTCAGCAAAATCAGCCCCAGTCATCTGACTTCATCAGAACACACTAGAAGGCATCACAATAAACTTGCTACCACATGTTTTACTATGCTCTTATTACAGAGCTATTCTAGGAGCGCTGCATAGGCCAGGAACTGGCCAGGACTTATTTTTACAGGCTTTGTAAAGAACAGTAGGCCTTCAGTAGTCTACCTAACATGAACGTAAAGTCGAGCTGTAGAAAAGTCACATTTACGAGTAGATTACAGACCTGCCATAGAAGCTAGTTTTGATTACTGCACCTATTGAAAAGGTATCATTCCATACCGACCCCCAAAGCTTGCCTACTTACATGACTAACTCATGTTACAAATTGTAAATTATTAAACAAAAACTTAACAGCTGAGATAGATTAAGCTTGCTTTTTTTTTTTTCCAGCGTCCTTCAAAGCAGCACTTGAGTTTCATAACTGCTCCCTATCAGAAATAGCTGTGGAGATTGCTGGGTCTAGGTAGCAATGACAAGACTGAAAACCAAACGGTTTCTTAAAGTCACAACCAGCAGAGGGAAACTGCTAACAGCACACAGCCTTCTAGGAAGCCAAATCCTACTTAAGAGACTACATAATTTTTAGTTACCAAGATGACATAATACTGCCATCATGGGATAACCCAGCCAGTTATTCTTCCTAAAAGTCTTACCAAGAACAGGCCATAGACATTATGCTTTAGTTATTTCTCCTCCTAAATATCTTATATTAAAAGATGAAAGTTTTCTAAAAGCGAAACAAAAGTTTAGCCACCGGATTATCGCCGGTTTCCAGCCGCTGCGTCTGGGAGCTGCCGTTCTTTCCCCCCGGAGACCCGGGCAGGCCCAGCACCCGGCCGGGGCCGGCCTCGGGAGAGAGGCCGCGCCTTTCGCGCGTCCAGGCCAGAGCAACGCCAGCGATTTACCAGAGCAAAATAATTCCCCGAGTACAGAAGCCAACATGGTGGGGCCGCTCCTCCGCCTCCAGCCTCCGCCAGCCGCGGCCGGCAGAGCCCGCGTCCCCCCGCCCCGGCCCCGGCCTCCCCACCGAGGGCCGCTGCTCTGAAGGGGAGCGGCGAGGAGGGCGGCCGGGCCCGGGAGACGCCGCATGAAGGGCCGCGGCGGCCCGGGCTGAGGGAGGGAAGAGGCTCCGCCGCGGGGCCCCCTCTCCGCCTCAGAGGGCGGATGGCGGCTGGAGAAGCCCGGCGGGCCTCGGCGGGGCTGCCGGCCACCCACCTTCTGCTCCTCGGCCGAGGCGGGCTCAGGACTCTCGGCAGACATGGCGCCGCAGCAGCAGGACGGCGGGGAGAGGGCGGGAGAAGGAGGCGCGACCGCCGCTCCTCCGCGCAGCGCAGCGCTGCCACCGCCTCCCGCACAAGATGGCGGCCGCTGGCAGGACGGGGCGCCGGCGGGACCAGGCTTCCTCCGCGCTCTGCCTCCCCGGCGGCGCGGCCGCACTCCCGCCGCCGCTCAGCACCCACTTCCGGCTCCGCCCCTTACGCCACCTCCGCTGCCGAGCACGGCAGGAGGTGCAGTCCGGCGGGACCTGCGGTAAAGGGTAAAGAATGGACCTCTGCTGATCGGCTCTGAGTTAGCTCTTTTTGGCACTTTTACAGATGTAACGAGGGGCCCAGCCCTCAGCAACTTTGCTTGAGGAGCCTTTTTGAATCCCAGGCGCCTGCTGGCGGGATCGCAGGTCTCAGCGCCCGCCAAAACCTGGTGACAGGGCAGTATCAGGCCCGGGGAGGTATTTTTGCCCTCCCCATCTAATTTCACTGTCTGCCAGAACAATAACCTCCTCTGGACTCTCCAATAACATAAAGGAGGGGTTTTAATAGCCCACTGTTAATAAAACACTTTAGGAGTACTTAAATATGAGGATTATGGGAACAAGAAGGTATAGATTTTACTTAATATTTGCTTAAGTGAATGTACACACGTGCTTTTCCTATACAAAAGATATGTTCCTAGCATCTTACGTTGGTTTCTCAGGATTTTGCCCTCCAGCCCCCACACAGTGCTCTATTACTGTGTCCTGGCCTGGGTGACACAGTATTAATTTATTTTTCAGTAATTTTACTTTTCAGTAAGGCCTCTTCTAATGGTTGGGAAAAGCACATTTCTAGAAGGTTCTAGTGTCTGGATTTGTAAAAATATTTACTTTGTAGCCAGCTACAGGATGCGGGTTTCAAGGCCCCAGTGTCTTTGAGCTTTGCCAGGTGCCGGGGTGAAGAGGAGCGAGACCCGGACACTTGACCCAGGCTGGGCCAACAGGATTATTTCATACCATGAACATCACATTCACTATAAATTAGAAACTTTGCTGAGGAGTTCTTTCTGTTCCTTGATGGCTGTGATCCCCAGAACTCCTTGCCCCGGGGCCAGACACATGAGCCCTTCCCTTCCAAAACCCCAGCACTTGCCGTATCTGACATTTGCTGGGAGTGCACAGCTTCCTGCTGATAGAACGAGCAGAGTATAATCCTCATGTATTTTATATTGGGATGGGGATGAATATTGCTTCTTTCATATTATTAATGTTAATTATTTAGTCTTCCTTTATTAAATCTGTTTCTATTTCAACCTTCGTGTTTTCTTGTTTTTTCGGATTCCCCGTTCTGCGTGGAGAAGGGTCACCGGGTGATAAAATAATTATCTAAATAACAATAAATTGTTGTGGGTTCTCCAAACCATAACTCCCCAGTGTCTGGCATGCCTTCTGGCTGAGAACCAGCACACACTCATCACACTGCAGCCCCTGCACGCCTGTGTGGTAGAGCAGCTCCAGCACAGCTTGGGAAGGACCGGCAAGGATGGGCTTTTTGCCATAAAGGTCTAGAAGTTGGACTGAGACAGATCAGAAAAGTCTCTCAGTCAAAACAGAAGCTGTGAAATCAATGATTTTACCACTTTTTACTAAAAGTTCCCCAAACCGATAGTTGTAAGCACGTGGGTTTTTGAGCAGCCAAGAGATTTGTCCAGCAACGAGGATTGTGTAGTAGCAGGAACTCAAGGAACGTGCATACCCCTCATTCAGAAAGGGATAGAGCAGGGCAGATTGCACAGGAAAATCACAGAAGGCACCAGGGAGTATTTTTTTCCTAATGATGGAAAAAGCAATTATAATGGTGGGTTGCCATGTTTACTGCTAGCAAAATCAGGGAGAAATGGTCTGAAGGTTGGGGGAAAAAAAAATGAGTAACACATAGAATGATCATCAAAAGGATGAAGTGACAATAGACAAGAATGCAAACTTCAGGAATTTCTTTCAAATCTCTTAGGAAATTAATGTGAGGAAAACAGTTTTAAGGATTCAGCAATTCCTTAATGAAATTATTTCTTTAAGGGAACAAGCGTAAATAGTGCAGAGGAAGGATGGAAAGTAATAATCAATGTCAGGAAAAAGAATAAGTTCTTCAATGGCCTCAAATGCAAGGAAGCAACATATAGAAAATAAGTCATTTTTTAAGAGATGTGCATCAAAAGCAGATCATGAAGACAAAAGACGCATCATTACTGAAAATTCATGAACGACTATGTAAAGACCAAAGGATTTAATGTTTCTTTTGTTCAGTCTGGCATGATGAAGATAGCCATCATAACAAAATTGTAATGGAGTATAACCTCAAACTGGATAAGGAAAGATCGATTTTTAAAATACTTGCCATCAGTTCTTTTTCTCCTTATCTGGTAATATTTTCAACTTGGATAAAAAAAATATCCTTGAGGGTTTACAAAACTGACTGAAGCAACCTCCAATTAATTAGTGTTCATCTATATAGGAACCTGTAGGAAATGAACAAGTTTCCAGGAGACTGATTACATACGAGTAAGGGGAGGACAGAATACAAGCTATATAATTAAGCTGTCTAATCAATAATTACCTAAGAAATCATCAATCATCTAAAATAAGCACTCAAAATCAACCGAGTAGCTAGACATCAATTCACAATTAAGAACAAGGGTGTCAGGGAATCACATTTCCTTTAACAAAAAGGAAACACCCCACATGAAGTGAGTGAAGGCAGATGAAGTTCCAGACACCTTCTGGCATTAATAAGGCCTCTCACACTTCCCTATGCAAATTAAGGAAACTTTACTACATGAAACTTTAATGTGGTGGATGCAAGTTTTGTTGGCAGTGGCCATCAATTGTTCAAATGGCAATGCTGTGTTTAGTAGGGTTTCACGGAGGGCTTCCCAGGGCCAGTATTGCTCTTCAGTTTCACTAGTGACCCAGATAACATACAAACTTTATTAATATTAGCAGCATGTACTAGAGAAGCTACAAGAACACTAGAAAATAATTGCAATTCAAATTCAAACAGAAGATCCAATACAAAATCTTGGGTAGTGAGAGAACGAAGTACAATAATGGCCCATGGAGGAAAGCTACCGTACTGGGAACAAGCAGGTAGGACACCTCTGTCATACTGGAGAACAAGATGAATGCAAGTTGACATCTCCTGGTACTGAAGTCAAGTTTTATGGATTAAAGTCCTCTTCATACCTCACATTATAAGACTTATCAACCAGTCCTTCCTGTCTAATTGGCAGAGAGAGGCCTTGCTTTGGATGCTGTGTCCACCTTCAGGCACTTCAAGACGGATTCAGACCAAAAGAAGAAAGCAAAGAGACAGAATTTTGAGAGGTACAGAGAATAAAATCTATAAGGCAATGCTGACTGAACAGTCTAGAGTTGCCTTAGATACAGAAAACAAGACGGAGAATGGAGATACAAGAATTGTTTTCTTTGCTAATAATGAAAAGGCCAAGTAGTATTTGACTTCAACTGCAGCAAAATTTAGTTGAACATTTTGAATAGCTTTCTCATGGTAAGTATAGCCTAGCACCGGAAGAGACCACTTGGAGCCTCCATCGCCAGAGGCCCTCATAAACCAACAGAATCATTTGTCAAAAACAATTCTTTATAGTTAGGAGTATACTAGGAGTATAGTATAGGAGTAAAGAGAAGCAGCAAATGACCTCTCAAAAGTTAGTCTAGTCTCATTTCTTAACCCATGCATAGAAGGTCACATGGAATTCAGTTCATATTTTATGAACGTTCAGCATTTCTCCAGGTGTGTCCCTAATGGAAAGTGTTAACTCATCAAGATGAGACTGACTCAGTTAAATCAAAGTTGTACATGGATAATCTAAGGTCACTTCCATTCTGAATCCATACAGGGAGGAAGTGTAGTTTGTCTATTAAGGTCAATACCATTTTTTTTCCCATGTAATCTACATGTCCACATAGACCTAACTTGTAGTGACCACATATTCAAAATCCATGCATCTTTATCTTTGCAAGAAAGATGGCTTGAAGAAGTCATTTAAAGTTATCAAGATACAGGCGTACAAACATTGCATATTGTCAGTCCAAAATAATAGGGTCATCTACTACACGTGAATTGTGACTTTTCATTAAAAGCGTGTTCTTTTCCCATCCCTTTTTTCATCAAGTACGCAAGCAGATGTGCACCATGACACAAATAAGAACTCTGAGGATACATGCTGTTTGCTTATGACTCAATAGTAGCTACAAAGAAACTAGGACACATTCTCATTATGTTCGTCTAGAATCCAGTTCTGTACAGAGCACAACTGCAATTGTATTTGACTCTTCTGCTACCACAAAAAAGCTTTTCTCATTTTTAGAGGGCACACTAATGACAAGAAACTGCAAACAACCTCATCCTGTACAGGTTTTCCTAAGTCTCTATATAATAAATGCTAACTAACCTTTGAAAACCTGGTGTAAGAGAGGGGAAAATACTGTTTAAGTAGGGACAGACTCAGTAATATCTGAGCTTTGCTCTTCTGGAGCAACAGTCATTTGGATGTACAAGATAGTTGATAAGTATCATCTGGAAAGTCTGGTCTCCCTTACTTTCCCTGGCAGACTTCCTGGAGATTTCACGATACACTGACTTCTCCTCTCATCTAAGGGCAGTGCTGAATACACAAAATGCACATTCATTCCTTCTCCAGAGTCTTCATCAGATAAGCATGTTATACTCCCAAATATGAAGGTCACTTTTCATATTACTGACACTCTGAAAAACCTACAGTGATGTAAAGAAAAACACAAACTCAGGTAAGACAGATGAGAAACTCCAAGATCTTCACCAAACATTATAAAGTTAATTTTCATTATTAAATATATACTTCAAATATAATCAAATACTTCTAACTTTATTTCTTTCAGTTACACAGTTTAACACTTAGCATAAACTGTTTATCTGACTGTGTTTTGGTTTAGGAATACACATACATATTGGAAAATATTTATATGCTCAATGTAGCATTTCCAGTAAAACTTCCTGTGGCCACCTAGTGGCTTAAATGGAATTGACCTATTAAAAATATTTAGGATTACATGAAGATCCTCCTTATCTAAAAATAAAACAAGAAGTACAAGTTTCATAGCTTTTGCATATATTTAAGATATAAATACTAATTTGTTTGCACAGTACATCCTTTAACACAATCTGAGAAATCAAATGGGGGAGGGCGGGAATTTTATGTGAAAAAAAAAAACAAACCTAAGAGCAGAAAGCAAAATTAAAGTGGCCCTTAAGGAAAGAAAGAAACTGAGGGAGCAAAATACGAAGCAAACCAATGACCTGAATGCATGAGTAAGTAAAGAAATCTGCACTATGGCATTATTGAATTCGTATGTAAGAAAAAAAGGAAAAGGGTACCACTAAAGAGAAAAGAAGAAGAAAGCTAAATGCTTGCATAGTATGAAATGTTATGGAAATTCATCTGTTGTCCCCATTTTCAATAACTTAAATGAATATCACTTAAAACGTCACACAGATTAAAGACATCTGTATATATTTCAGATTTCAATATTAATGCCAAAAATACATAGTATGATTTTACATAGGATTTATGCTACATTAGAACACTAAAGACAAACATCACTTGAGTATTAAATGAAACATTAAATATTAAATAACTGAAAAATAAAATAAAAAGTGTAAACACTAAACTAACTTGGGAATTTGCTATTGCAACACATCCAATGAAGTGGTTTTAAACAGTACAAAAAGATTAGATTTAAGTATGTTTCCAGTCTACTTGGAATACACAAAGCTCATTCCAGAAACCTTTTAAAAACTGGTCCAGGATCACATAAGAACCTTCTCCCTCTCAAGCGCTATTTTCATTCCTTTACAGACTTGACTTTATACTGTCACCTCTACCGAGCCTCACTTGCAAGGAGTAATCAACAGTAAAACAAATACTTTAGTTTGCCATGGTTTGCTAGCATCTTGGTGAAAACTGAGGATTTGTCGGAGATTCAGTGTAAGATTTGAGTTCATATGCAGCGCCGCTATCAACTTCCATGGATTTCCGAGAGAATAGGAGCCTTACATCTCTGTGGAGGTAGATCTTTCCAGATTTAGAACTCTGGAACCTGAAAAGATACAAATATCTGTATTACCTAAAACACAAAAGAGTCATCTTTAAATATAATTGAATTAAATGCATTCCTTCAAGAGATTAAGGCCAAAAAACTTTTGAATATAGAAAATTAGTCAGTTAAAATGGAAGAAAAAAAGAATAACCTAACGTTTTTAATCTACTTTATTTCCTTTGACATTTAAAGGTTCTGTTCCTATTCACCAATGTAGTCCACAGCTTTGAAAATGGCAGGGAATAGTTGAAGTTCACGCTGCAATCATGTACATTGAAGATTAAAGTTCTCACCAATCTAGAAAGGCAAAAAGTGCTCTCCAACGAGTACTCCTGAAAATGCCCAAAGGGTAAACACATCCAAAAGAAAAGGTTCAAATACCAACAAAGGCATATATCCATATCAAAGATATATTTTAGTGCTAGCTGTCATGCAGGCAGATTTCATTACTCTCTTTATGAATGTACCAGCAAGAAGTTTACTACTGCTTTATTCCAACTTAAGAAGCAGTAGGTACATGCATCTCCACAGGCAGACAAAAAGAAATCTTCCACACAGAAATACAGAGCTGTTTCAAAGAGTCTATAGTTCACTGGCCCAAAGTAAACAGCAGCCAATTCCTGGGCCCATTTATCTTTTATGCTGTGACTAAACAGCCTAATTCGCCAGGAATGTGCCAGTTCTACTTTGCCTGAGATTTAACAACTCGAGATAGAGAGACAAGATCTCTCTATCTGTATTTCAGAGAACTGTATTCTATAGTCTTCATCTGGCACAACTTCTTAATTTCCTTCCGACCAGGAATGGCAGGAGCCTCAGGAGCATTTCAGTGGCAACTGAACTTAACATTGCTATCTCTAAGGGAGAAAAGCTATTGCTACTGTAAAAGAAACAGAAAAGCTATTGCAATGACAAAATTCCACCATTACAAATGCTGACAGTGCAGTGCACACTTATTATCACATGTATTATGATTTGCACCGATTTTCTATAAGCATTAACTCATTGACCTCACTGAAGCAAAATTAGTATCTCTAGAATAAACCTAGCCATAAACATACTGAAATTCCAAGAGGCAGGAGACAGACAGCCAACTACAGCAGGTCTGTGAAGGTTCATCCTCTGGGGTAGGCAGGTTGTAGAAATGAACTCTGTGTCACCATTTTGTTCAGGCGAGTGATGCAGAACAGCCTGTAGTCATACCCACAGCCAGAAAAAGGAAAATCCTGCTCTGCCAGATACAGCTGTCAAGGGCATTAGAAATGGTGAAGTCCAGGAAAATGCTCCTAACTGTCTCCCACAGAGCTCCCATCAATCACCATTTATTTGCTGGGTGCTGTCAGTGTGAAAGCCCTTTACCTGGTAGGCAAAGAGGAGAAGATTCTTTCTCAAGAGAAGACTCTGGAGGCGAGCACAAGAAGGAAGAGTGAAAGAGGCAAGGGACAAACTGAACACCACAAACAGTTAATTTAGTATGCAGCTCTTAAGACGTTTTAAAGTGAAAAATTTTATTGAAGGATTATTTTGCACTAAAATTATGATTTAAGTTAATTTATACAGAAGAGAAGGTCTAGCTTTCAAAAGTAACATCATAAAGTAGAACTCAATTCCCATTTTACACATGGATCTGTCACAAAATAAGTACTAAGATCTACTTTTAAACTTCTCAAGCTTACTATTTTCTATTAGTGAGAATTCTGCAAGACTCCTTCCACCCAGTAAATAACACTTCCCTGTAACATGACTTTTCTGAGCAAAACACTTCCCAAAAATTGAAGGAGGATGAATTGGGGACAGCAACAGAGTTCAGGGGAGTCTTCTTATCTCTGCTTCTATCACCTAATTTTTTTTCTTTCAAAAATGTTTATCATAGTAATTGGTATTTAGAAACATTGCTTTTCATACATGCAAATACACTGGAATAATCAAGAGACAACCATTACGTCCACGCTTGTGGTGTGGTGATGGAATCGCCAGCACGGGACTGGCTCCAGAGCTGTGGCAGCTCCAGTAGTTTTGTTTGAAGGAAGAAGTAAAGAGAAATAAAGTAAAGAAAAGTAAAGAAAAACACAACACAGGCCTCTGACAGATGATTTCCTAGGAATAATATCAATAGAAAAATACAGGAAAGGCTTAAACACACAAATATCAGATAAGCTATGAAGTACGGCAGGGGAAAGAAAGTGATACTGAAGAAACAACAAATACAAACCTAAACCCCCTATGTTTTACAGGCCATCAAAATTTGCAAAGAATAGAGCAAGCCACAGAAACAGGATACAGCAGGATGATCACAAAACTATATGTAGCAAGAGGTTTTGCAAATGGAAAAGACTATACTTAACAGATTGTATAGATTGTATTGCAAAATCATTAGGACAAGGATACAAATTTCCAGATCAGGAAAAATGCTGAGAGATCAGAAAGATCAAAAAGCAACTAGTAAATCAGTAATCGCAGGTGTCTTCAGCTCCAACCAATGAATGTATCATATGCCACATTAGGAAAAAACTTTTTTTTAAAAGAAGTTTCTCAACTTCTTGAGGAATCACTACTTTTAACAACCAGTTTCAAGCTAGCCTTCAGTAACAACTCCTGTTTACCTGGTAAGTAACAGCAATTATGCTCCGTGCAATTAGAAGAGGCAATATGTCAGTACTAAAGCCGTTGACCTACACTTAAAAACTTGAAAAATGCTGAGCTGTGGGCAGGTTAACTGTTTAATTGCATTTTATACGGGTGCTAGAATGTGACCTAGAAACGACTGATGGTCCTCACCCTCCCAACACTGGTCAGAAGGTGTGGGCAGAGCTGGCCTCACATCTCTTATGCTCGTATAGATTTAATTACAACGCAAAAATCACTGCTTCATATGCAACAAAAAATTTATCCCCAAAGCATCTTCACAAAACCACTTAAACTGCAAGTGCCATTCTTTCATTTCTTACAGTGACTAAAGCTCTGCTGTCCGTGCAAGCTACGTTTTATATCTGCAGCTGTGGGCACAAATACAGTCGAATGGCACATTGAACAGTATCTCCAACACACAAAACTACATGCAGAGGCTGCATACACAATAAATATGACACTTTAAAAGAACATTGTAGAAAATCTGTCTTCCAACATTAAGTTCCAGACCTATGCAAGCATTTTTGCCGAATTACCACTTGAAAAGAAGCTTTCATAATGTTGAGTGCTGACAACTGTGATTAAGGCCTTGCAAGCAGATGCGACCACAATGCAGCTTACTGGTGCTGACTTCATTTGTTTTTCTGAGCAAAATTTCAACATGCAAGCTTAAGATGCTTGTTTTCAACAACTACTGCAACTGAAACTGAAAGGCTGTTCTAGGTCAACTTGAATAATAACAGAAAATATCTTAATAGTTTAAATTTTTTAGGATTGCATATAAGTTTTCAGGAAAACGTGTTTGAAGAAACATTGCTGCTTCTAAAAATTAAGTTTTAAAACCAACCTACATATGAATTAATACACTACTATGACTTTTTAAGGTCTCCCAATTAAAATCCATCTTAGGCCACCAGATTGACAACTGAGTCTTCTGTAAAATCAGCAGTACTCTGTTTAATAAACCACAAGACAAGTCAACATAAACTGCTGTAATATTACAAGGCACTTTGCAGTTCTTCCATTATGAGAAAGGACACACAGTTTAGGTTCATCTCTGAAGGAAAAAAACTCTTGGCATACTCTGCAGATACTCACTTTCCAAAGTAAGCAGCTAAGCATCATAACTATCAGACAGTTTGTGTTTCCAGCCATAAATGGATGCACTTCCAATTACACATAATAAGTCCTTAAGTTGATCCCCACTAGAGGTCTGAAAGCTGAGCTAAATTGTACAGCTAATTCAGAACTTGGAGCATCAGAACTGCTACATTTCTGTCTCTCAACAGGTATCATAAAAGAAGGCTCATGAAAGAAGACTTCTAGGTATAAAAGACAGAGAAGAAAGCAGGTTTGCCTTCAAATAAAATTAATTATTGAGTCTATCTACAAAATATTTACAAACTACATTAAAGCAGAAATTGACAGGACACAAATCTACTGCTCTACATGCCTGTGTGCCAGACCCATCTGGCCACTGATTTTTGTCCACCTCTGTAGCTGGTGCCTGTCCCCAGTTCCTCTGCATCAGTTAGATCAACACTGCAAGTGAACAGAGCCTTTTAACTGGGCTACAAACTCTTCTTCAGAATTTATGCCACAAGACAATTTTTAGAAGGTGGTTACGTTAGACATGGCAAGTTAGTGTTGCCTGAAAGGATGGCTTCCAATCCAGGCTAAAATTCAGAATAAAAACACAGTTCAGCAGCCTCATCATGATGCTATTTTCACACTCCAGCAAACCAAAACATATTTTTTTATTACTGTCAACTTTCATTTAACAGGAAAGCTTGGCCTTGAATCACTGCCCTAGACAAAGTTGTGTTTCAAATGTCTGCCAGGCAGAAATCAATGCCACTAAATAGGGAAAATAATATGTATTAGAATTAATTCTACAACAGGTTAGAGAGAAAAGTTCAAGAGATTTGATTTTGTTCTACTCGCTCGCTTCAGAATGTCATCTGCCATTGAGTTTTCAACGTGCTGCAATGAAAGCACTGGGTCTACACAGATTTGGTTTGTTTACTACAACAAATCCAGGCAAAAGTCTGAGAACTGCAGAAGGAGAGAGGATCCATCATTCCTCCTTTGTTTCAAACTGCAGTCTCCAGAACATCCCCAGAGAAGCCGCCCACTATCTTGTTTCAGGTAGTGCTTTGTAAATCATTTAAGGAAGATTGTGTGAATATTTTATAAAGTGAAAGGCATTATCAGTGGTATTGCATTACAAAACAGGTATTTACATTTTTACCATTAAACACTGTATTTTTAGGAGTAACTCAGAATGCTTTTCACATTACAAGCTATTCTTGTGAAAAGGCATGTGTGTAGGACACTGGGCAACATCTCTACATCGATTCTTAGTTTTGGATTTTGCCTATATAACATCCACACTATTTTCTGCAACCTGAAAAAAAAGTACGCTGATGCAGACAGGACTAAACCTCACTCGCTAAGAAAAGAATTAAGCTTTACAAGGTTATACAACATACTTCAAGAAAGAGCTTTATATTTTAACTTTGTTTCTCCCCAGCAGAATCCAAATTATTTGTTAACTCTTCCTCCTCTACTGTCTTAAAAAAAGAAATAATGAGATAAATTTTGGCAGGTACTTGTTTTTTTGTGGTTTTGTTTGGTTGTTTTGGGGGGGGTGTGTGGAATTTTTGTTGTTGTGGTGGGGTTTTTTAACTCCAAGGAGCTTACCTCAGATGTATGAGGTAGCGTAGTAGCCTTTCTTCAGTCTGTTGACTATTTTCTTTATTGACACTTCTCTTGATTTCTCGTCTCACAGGAACAGAAAAAGTTCTTTGCCGTAGGAATGTTTGATGATTAGCTGGCATTTCTCTCAAGTCATAGATCACCACAAACATCTTCACCACAGTTTTGTTAGGGTTAAATAAGGTCTGAAAAGACAAATAGTTCAATACAATACTCTTTAGAGATGACCAAAAAAAAAAAAAAACAACAAAAAAACAAAACCCAAACAAAACCCATAACAAACTCCACCTGCCAAAATAGTCACCATCCTGGATGCACTTTGTTTCAATGCCACACAGAAATGTTTATGTAAAAACATTGTGCAGTTTTTTCTGATTTTCAACACTTAAGCTACTAGCAAATCCCATTTTTAAATATAATACTAAACACAACCTGATCTGAATGAAACACTCCCTTAATTGCTTTAGAAGGAACTCAGAAGTTTGACTGTGGCCTAATTACTTCTCCATTACTTCTTCAAAGCCATAGTGTCTATTCTGAATCTTCAGTAACTGATTTTAAGTCTCTTCACAACACAGATGGGGCCAAAGGTTGAGATTGGTTTTTGTCCCACAAATTACACATATATTTCTACTTTTAATAACTACAGTACCTACAGAGATGTACATTTCCACTGATAGCTTCATGCTCATCTCCAATAACCTCACATCTCCTCTCCCTGACTTGACATTACTGGTTTCAAGGCACCCTTATCTGCTGAGTACGTACCACTTGTATTGTTCCTGAAGGCGGTACCCGATAACCCCTTTTACCAAGGGACTCTAAAGTAATTACACCCTAGAAAAAAACCAAAGACACACATTTAGTTGACAGGAAGATATATAGACAAATCAAAATGTTCTGCTCATATATTTATTTGAAAAATCAATCAATCAGTTA
The DNA here is from genome assembly GCA_004320125.1 of Scolopax mira. Classification (NCBI taxonomy): domain Eukaryota; kingdom Metazoa; phylum Chordata; class Aves; order Charadriiformes; family Scolopacidae; genus Scolopax; species Scolopax mira. The sequence continues at coordinate 177,258 of BJBW01000775.1, read as the reverse complement.
ATGTATAAAAACTAAAAATAGGGAAGGCAATGCATTTAATACACCGTTAGAACTCAACAGTAGGGGCCTGACAGATACTTTGGCAGATCATTAAAAGCTGTGCAGTCAGGGGCACATTTTCCTCTTGAAGCAAGATCCAAGTTTTCACAACTTCAAAGTAGCTGTCAGGGAGCTATGGTGAAATGGAGCTTTCTTTTCAAAATGGCTTGTAAATCAAAGTGGAAGATTTGTCTCTGCCTTCCCATTTTTGTATCACCTACAATCGCACCAATAATCTCAAATCTCACAGAACTGATTTCTGCTTTTCAAACGGCAGTAAATGCATTGATCTTCCATTCTCATCAACTGTAGAGACAACGACATCTGCTTTTGTACCATCTGGGATCTACAGAGCCCCCTGAGTGTCCCCCTCCAGGGCTGTAAGACTGCTGAGGCCAACCTTAGGGTGCTGCCTGAGAGCACCTGCTTGATTAACCTGCAATGCACAACTGTTGGACTCCACTGCACTGGGCTTAACAAAGCAGAGAACCATAACACCCCCACAAAACAACAACAACAAGACCACCCCAGAGCAGGGAAACTAGCAATACAAACAGAAAACAATGTTTCTGATGATGGAGGCACTCTACAAGTGTCCTATTAATCCTGGGAAACTCAGCCCTAACAGCATGTTTAGAGCATGTGGAAAAACCTGAAACAATGAAACCCAGTTAGGAGAATAACCAATGCTACTTTAACCATTTGAGGAACATCAGAATCCCTTTAACTCCTGGAAAATCACATGAAATAATCCAGTTGAAAGCAAAAAAACAGATACTTCTTTGCAATGGTTAAGAGAAGGTATGTACAAGTTTAAACTCTATTACTCAAACTTAACTTGCAAAGCCATTTTATTTTATGACTACTTTCAAAAAACAGAAGGTCAGAAATATGGTAAGTGCTATGAATTTGAAATCTAAATATCAGGATAATCAGATGTTCGACGCTTTACTTATATGTTTAAACAGACTATTTACCATAATTTAGACAGAAATAAAAACCTCTAAAATGAAAACATATGAAAACTTCTAAAAATTAGATGTGTCACCCAGGTAACATTAAGGTTCCTTAACAGGCATTCAGAACAAATCTAGCCGCCTGATTCAATACAGCATACAAGACAGATTTTGCTTTTTACAGGGGAACAATTTTAGACATCCCAAACCATGCTGTCATTGTAGAAATGGGGAGCAGAATTAGCACAGAGATACCAAGAACACAAATACCATGGTGCAAACACCAGAAAACCATGCAGCTTGTGAGTGTTGTGTGTCACTCTACCTCAGACAGTACTTGCTTTAAAAGAAAGAGCTGAATAACTTCTGAGTCTAAGGTCTCCATCAGCAATTGTACCTTGGCCTGCACCTAAGCCACTTGCTGGCAGAGCGGTTAGTTGCCCGGGGCAGCTGGTTGTTGGGACAACAAAACGTTATCCCATTAAGTCCAGCTATTGCCTCACTGCCTATTTTAAGTTTGATGGATAAAAAGAGATGGTGGGGGTTGATTGCTCCAGTGTGGAGGGAGACAAGCACATTCAATCTCCCAAGATGAGAGCAGCTGGATTGAGCAGGAGCAGAGCAGGGGAAGAGCAATGGGAGGAAAAGCACTAGTTAGGGAAAGGAAGAAGGGACACAACTCCATCGTAAGCAGTTGAAAATAACCTAGGGCCCTGCAGATTCCCACTTTTTGAACCCTCTACTCACCGAGCTCTTGTTCTTCACCTCAACCTATTGGAATTTATGTAAAATAAATCCAACCACACACTTACCATGTAAGGAGAGGGGGCGTTATCATCTGAAACGCTGTAGAATGACACTTCTACTGGCAGAGTCATGTGTGTGGGACAAAAGACTCCACTTGCTCCCACTTCTGCTGTGAAACCCTCCACGACGCCAAGCGGGTCCAGGCGAAAATTCAGGACAGATTCCTGAAAAACAAAACACATACAGCTTAGGAAATGAGGTTATATAAGAACTTGGGTTTTTCATAAGGTGACCTGACAAAAATTAACACCGAGGCAAATACTATGATGAAGAGTGGAACATTCAGCAAGATGACAGTGGTTTAAAAGAAAACCTCATCCAAGTCCAGCCATCATTCTACTGAAACTGGTGCAAAAGCCCAGAGAATTATATTGCAGCAGGATCTATGCATGATTTTCCTTATACAATCTGAAGAAAAAAATATCTAAGATCTGTGACTTTCCTCAACATATTCACTCCACATTTCACAGACTATGATACAACCTGTTAATGTACTAGCTGTTAATTGTTCCTATTTAATGTTATAGTGAAGTGAAAAGCTGGAGGCTACACTTCAAATATGTTCTGTTTACTCCATTGATATAACACAGCTTTGGTGACGTATTAAATACAGTGAAAATGTAAATCCTTTTGTGTAGGTATATGTATTATAAACATGAACAATTACGGGTTGTTAAATCTCATTTAAGCAACAGAACACCTCCTAACTTTACCACAGTGTGAAATAAAAGTTATAAGCAACTCATTGTATCTGAATCTCTGAGACAGAAGATGTTTGGTGCATAAAATACACACCTTTAGAGATGGAAATTAAAGTAAATTTTATTCAATTTAATTATAAACTTTTACATTGTAATCAGGCTGGAATTATTCACAGTAATGTGTTTTTAAAAGCAGTCAAGAAGAATACCAAAATACCACAAGAATTCTAGAGAATATGCAATACCTCAAAGTTTCCCAGAAGGCTAAGACTTGTTACTGGTGGAGCACTAGAACTTAGAAATGGTTTCCCATGGTTCTCTGGATCACTGTCTCTGCTTATACATTGTTGTGGGCTATTTGAAAAAAAAAAGAATAAATATAAAGGATAAGCACATTTGCTTTTGTCTTCTGTGTATAAACAGCTCTAGAAAGAATCATTTACTTGCTGTAATTACAAAATATTGTCCTGAAGAAGTAGCAGTTGAACATTGCTAATACTTCAGCAAACATTTTCCAGTTAACTGAAAAAATACTTTCACGAGTTTTATGTTTCAAGGGATAAAGCCAATAAAAATGTAGGCTGCTCATTAACTCCATTAGCAGGAAGTATCAGATTATTTTCTCTTGTATGCAGATATTTTTGTCTCATATCCTGAAGTTTCCAATAACGAACTATTATACTAAAAGCTGTTAATGCTACATGTATTATTGTATAAAACATCACAATCAGTCAGTTTTAAAAGTGAAGTATTCTGAACAAGTTAAGGCAAAACGCTTAACCCATTCAACACTAAGAACAAAACAGAACACAAAAATAACACTGATTTGAAGAAGAATCAACGATGACTATATTCTCTGTTTGAAAAGTCAGGTGTATCTTACAACATGCCTACTCCTGCACTGGAGAAAGTCCCAGCAGCAGCTCCACAGCCATGTCCCAGAGCCATGCTAATCTGAGACCCCCGGGGCACCTCAGCTGCCAAGCCTTATTTCAAAATAAGGATTCTTTTGAAAGGCACCCATTTTTTGTCTTTGCTAGCATGTTTCGTTGTTGTATGCAGGTATGTATGCATACAGGCACTAGGTCTCCCCAAATATTCTTAACATTTCTGGTAAATAAAACACACCTTCTTGCAGACAGACATTTCAACTGCAGCACTGACGAATCCAGATCAAAGCACCCAGACTGTGTTTTTCTTTGAGGAACCTCAAGAGGGAAAGAAGATGCTAATTTGAAAACTGTACCTCTAGTGAGGACAATTTTGCTAAGTAAGCATGAGTTTGCCAACAATTGCCAATGACATTACAAAATTATAAAACCAAAGCGGAAAAGAGTTAACTCCTATACATTCTAAACTCGGTGAAGAAAATTCTAAAATTATAAGCGACAAGACTTTACATTCTGATTAACGAGAAGTACTTAAATAAAGACTCATTCAAGAGGCTGATGTCTCTTTGGAATGGTACAGAACATTACTAATAAACAGTCTATAACAATTCCCATCCGAGTTCCCTGAAAATATGATAGCCTCTACAAGCACTGAAGAATAAAACATATCACATGTTGATTACAGATCACAATTTCAGTAGTTTTAATTGGGACTACCTTTTTCTTTAGAACTCCCAACAACCTGCCAAGAACAGCAACACTTCCCCAATGCCTTTCTGTCTTATCACAGCAGCTTTGTATCACTTAGTCATTCAATGACATCTCTGATTGCTGAAGAATATATGGTACAAACTGTTCACAGAAACAAAAGCTTTGGAATAATAGGCAATCAAGTATTAATAACTCAAAAAAACTCTTAAATGACAAAATATGTTAGCTTACACTTAAAACACTGATCTTCAAAATACTTTTTGTGCTCTAAAATAGCACTGAAGCATATTTTTTTTGCCACAGAATTTTTTATTGTCACTTTTTGTTAATCTTGATAGGATCTCAACAGCTACCTCTAATATTTTATTTTCCAGAATTTTTGTTCAATTTAATTTGAGTGTTAACTCTCAAATTTCCACTTGCAAGAGTATTTACTTTGCCACTGAAAGTAAATGCATACATACACACTAGGTGCTTTGTCACATTTTCTACCATATGCAGATATTAAAAGAACAAAATAGCTCCTTTCTCATTTAAAAGACAAGTTATAATTTCAATAATAACTTACAGGACTTGATAGCAGAGGCAATCCAGTTCTAGGATGAAAAGCCTTGGTTGAAGTTCCATCCAAGGATCGAAAATTATGTTTCCGCCATGTATTTGTGTGTTTTAGAGATGGTGGTGCTTTCTGTCAGCAAAACAAATTTACTCAAGTTATCAGTGGGGCATTTCAATGATCTATCATGGTAATACTTTGCTCACTGTAACGCAGACCTCTCAACCAGGTGGATCTGCACCACATTAGCATATTATGAAATACTCAGTATAAATTCCCCTTGACTCAATCTGCGATCATACAGACTTCTCAGTAAAGATCACATACCATATTCAGACACTGGTATATTTATTTATTTTATGAAAAGACAGGATGCCTAACTGTCTATGGAAACCGTCGTTCCCAATGCTATCACATTAGCAGAATAAGACAATGAACTTCTCAACATTAAACTTCTAATTAAAAAGGTGTGGAGGAGGCACTACTGGCCAAATGTTACTTCAGACCACCAAGACAACCACGGTAACATGCTGCTTCCTATGAAGTCAGACTTAAATCCCTGTTCCTATCAGTCCTGAGCAGATATAGGGTACACGCTATCTGACAGAGAGAAGTGATAGGAATTAGCCTCTTCCTCAATGTATTTACCTGTACATCTGGGTTCTTCAGCCGCTCACACTTAATTACACTGTCTTCTGTAGATTTCTTCTGAGAAGTGCTTTGGATGTCAAGGCCTATTGGGTCTTCATTCTCATCATGTGCAGTTTTTGCTTTATCTTGTTTGTTTTTGTTTTTGAAACTGTCATGGTCTTTACTTAAATAATTTTCAATACTAATAAGTTGAGTATTTTGCTCATAAATATTTGGTTTTTTGGAGTCTTTATCTAAACACTTGAGCTCATTTTTGTGCAAAGAGTCAGATACTTGCATCACAGTTGCTTTTTTTGTACCTTCAAGTATTCTGCATTTATTTATCTGTAAATTGTTAAAACTGTCCGTGACATTGTTCTCACTAACAACAGTTCTTTCTTTAAGTTTATTTGTGCAAATCTGTTCATCAATGCTGCTGAAATTTGAACACTGTTTAATTCTATTGGTTATCTGGTCTTTCTGTGCATAACCAGTATGTATCGTTTCCAATTTATCTGGCAATTCAGATTTATTTTCTTTAATACATGATGATAATGTGTGAATGTTAGTAAATGCATGAGAAGTTTTATTTGAAGTCTGATGAAATGCATTTCGGACAGCTTCACTGGGTTTTGCTAGAACCAGTTTTCTTCTTGCTTGGAGTTTCAGAGAAGACTTCAATTCTCCATCAAACCTAGAAGGACTGATAGGAGTATCAGGTGTCTTTGTCCTTGATTTACTGCTGTCTTCTAGCAATGAAAAATCAGATTTAGCTAAAGAAACAGAAGACGATTCCTTGCCTTTCTTCAGCAAATTTTCATCTTCATATGTACTTCGGAAAATTTTTGAAGTAACTGGGCTAGTCTCATGCACTTTGAATGGACGCCCAGTGACATTAGAAGTAGCTGGATCACAATGGATCAAGTGTTGAGCAATCCTTGCTATCACCTCCTGCCGCTCCTGGAGCAGAGAATCGATCAAGGGATTACTCTCTCCTGCCATCTGACGGCCACAGTGGTTTGCTGGAACACGGGCATCAAGTGGTGGGACCTCTGGTATTGCTCTAGTTTTGCCTTCACCGCCACCTTCTTGTATTGCATTGTCTAAGTTGGCAGTAGAAACAGGGGAGGTTTCCTTGCCTTTCCTTGGCAAGTTTTCATCTTCATAAGCACTCCGAAAAGCTTTTGGTGTAGCCGAGCTGTTTTCATGTAAGTTGAACGGACGTCCAGCAACAACTGGTGAAGTAGCTGGATCACAGTGAATCAAGTGCTGAGCAATCCTTGCAATGACTTCTTGTCGCTCTTGAAGTAAAGAGCCTATCAAAGGATTGGTTTCTCCTGTGGGCTGATAAGAGCAATGACTATTTGAAACACGGGAATCAACTAGAGAAAAGGATTTAAAAGTTCTGACAGGTGTTTCATGAGACTGTGTCTTATTGTCTGCTGTAGCGTTATAACAATGAATTTTCGACTGCGATGCTCCGAAGTCAGATCTAAGTCCGGTAGATGGATAAAGTTTTAAATTTCTGATAGATGTAGTAAACTCGGGCATCTTTTTTCCATTAAGTAGGCTTTCAGGTGTCATTGTCCATGCCTGTTTCCCACAGAAGCGCTGCGGACTGGAGGTACCGCATTGCTGTGCCGCACTGGAATCGCTGTTCTGATGTAACTTATGCTCTTGCATTCGCTTCTCATAAAAGCTAAGGTTGGTGTGAATACTACAGGTCAAAACTGGGTAGTTCGATTGTCTGGGCAAGGACTGGACACTGACTCTCAAGGCCACATTGTGAGAAACATTAGGAACAGGAAAGACGTGCTCAGTAGGTGTCTGGGAGAATGTCCATTGCAAGTCCACATCTGCAGCGCTCACCCTGAAACAATACAGAAAGGCATTCACAGAAATACATAAATGAAGAGTCTTTACTTATCTACTTCATAATATAAATATCTAAGAAAAAGCACTAGACACCAGCAACTGCTGTACTTTGTGGAGTATATGAATCCGATACAACTGCCAAATACTGGGCCAACAACACGGCACCTTCCGAAAGGAAACAGGAAAACAGGAGTGAAGAATGGTTTTAAGACAAATTGCAACAACCTGCAAGAAGCAAATAAGTTTTTTTCCATCCCAGACATACCTGTACAGAATGTTTCGGGGAACAGCACCATGTGAAACACTCAGCCAGGCGCTTAGCTGAGAGAAGAAAACAAAAGAGCGAACAGCCAATAAAAGGGTCTTCTCTTCAATAAATCGATCTCCACTCCTAAAATGTATTCAGAGAAACACATAGATGTTGGTAAGAATATACTAAGAGAACTACTAGAACTAGGACATTTTCAGATCTTCAGGTGAATCAAGCAAAACAACACTTCTCAAACATTTTTAAGATTAGAGAGTCTGATTTGTTTTTTATCCACACAATACTTTATATGATTTAACATAACACATAAAAATGACCATTTTCTGCTACGAGCATTTCATACTCTGCATTGCATGAGTATGAAACAACTGTAAAAAGCACGACTACAGGAAGACTATAAGATTAAAAGATGCTCAGATTTCACTAGTAAATAGTGGCTTTCTTAGATCGGTCCTCATAGCAAAGAGCCAGTTCAAAACCACTAAGTGATTACTTTCAGGACTTCATTATTATAAGATTCTTGCAACTATCAGCTAATCCTAATAGCCAACTTACTGTCGAGGAACCGGCTCCAAAATCCACCTTTCTAACAGCAATGCATCTTGTTTGATTGCAGGATCATTTAAATCATTCCCCTCTGTGGTAGGCCCTTCATCACTATAGCAACAGTCTGGAAGTAGCATCACTTCTACCATGATCGGAATATTGTTCTTCCACAGTAGCATAACCTCAGATCTGGTTCGTCTGGCTTGACGACACTGAGGGAAATTAAAAATGTCAACATATGCAAGCCATAAAATTACTTACTAGATTTATAATCTACTTTAAAAACATGTTCCAAAGCACTGGAAAAGGGTAAGGGTCTTTTTGGTCTGTTTCACCAAATCAGAGATAAAATTCCAGAGCTATTAAATGAAAAAGAATTACAAATCCTTTATAGTTGACATTTGAACGACTTCTGTAGAAAATTACAAGAATTCACAGAAATACATTTCCCCAACTGCTATACTTTGCTACTTCGTACTTTTCTCTCCAGAAGTCATCCTCTTGGATGGACACACTCAAGCAGTATCTTTAAATTCTGTCTTGGAGCAGGCTAACTTCTGCATGAATAATAACTTAAATTGACACAGTACTTAGGAACTTTTATGCGAGAGATGGGATGCTCCAACCTTACTTCCCAATAAACTAGCTAGATTTTAAGTGCTCGTGATCTTTGGATCACTAACTTTTCAACAATACTTGGAAAAGCAAAAAGTTAGGCAAGTCAGCCTACATTTTCTCAAAAAAAAAAAAAAAAGAAAAACCAACCCTAGAGCGAACGCCAATTATAGCGCTTGCCATTTGCATAATAAAGACTCAAATAGGTACTGCGTTCAGGTAGTCGTGCAGAATTTCATGTTCAAGGATAAAAGGCTTAATGATCTCTCATTTTAAGGACAGATCTATTATGAGTACAATACTGAATTACACACTTATTTAAACGCAGGACTGAGAGAAAGCAATTGTTATTCATGCTTAACATGGAGTTCTCAGCTGACTTTAATCCTGGCAGCAAGGGCATGCCATGCCACTTCAAATGAAAGGGGTCCCACCATACCTGAGCCAGCTTGTCACTGCATTCATGCTTAGTTGTTGGCGGCTGACTTGATTGTGCCGGTGGGCAATGAAAGCCCTCTGTTCTGCCCTTGATCGAATACTCAGGCGTTCGACCTTCAGTGATCAACAAGGCCAAGGAGACCAGGAACTCCTCTGCTTCATACTCAAAGTATTCATCCAAAGTATCTGTCATTTCAAACAGACAAAAAAATAATGACATCAGCTGTATAATAAGCTTTCAACTGTTGGCTGTCCCCATAGTTTGTTTCAATTTGCACTTAAAATGAGAGCTGTGGGGAATGTATCAGATTGGCTGCACTCCGCATGAGGCCCAAGTTACTCTATCACCACAGAACATCTTTCTTCATCTCATAATGCCACTACAAGTAGACAAAATTAGAAATATTCTAAAGAAAGCTTAATTTAGTAACTGGTCAATGCATCAGATTTCAGCAGTGCTGAGAAACAACTGTTTGTGTGGTGAACCACAGCTTCTCTAGAAGAAAAGTTTCCTGGGCTCAAGAAGAAGTCTGATGGCAGTAGGAGTTGACATCATTAGTATCATGTGAGAGATAGAAAGAGAAGCCACAATACATCATAAAATACATTAAAAATTGAATAAAAAAAAAATAGAAAGATTTACTTCTACTAGAAGAAGTAGGACACAATGTTCTGTAAGACTTGTATTGTGAGTTCCTCCTGCTGAGCACAAGGCTTACTTGAGAGGTCCATTTTTAGTTACCATTAACACACAGGAAAGGTTCGCAAGGAACACGTGTAGTATTCATTGTTTTGTACCATGGTCAATCTAAACTTGTGCAAGGAATTAAAACTCAACAAGTCTCTGCAGACAAAACAGCAGCTGGCATTGGTCTTCATGAATTACTCTGGCACACTTGATTCCCGCAGAGGTAGGATGCACCAGTCCCCTTATTTTATGGTGTTTTGTAGAACACCCTTCTCCTCCTCCTCCTCCCTCATCATGAGGATGTCACGCATCATTCAAACTGATGCAAGTCCAACCAGATTGTGTCATTCCCCTCTCTGCTTGGAAATGCTTAAGTTTCAAAGATTTAGTTACTGAAGAGGTTACAGAAAAATCTCTTTTCCCACAAAGCTAAAATACATTCGCTTCAAATTTATTTTAAGAGCAGCAAAGAAAAGCAGGTGGAGACAAGGCTGCCAGTGGTTCTTTATTTTTATGCTTTAGGGGAACAAAAGCACATGACTTCTTCACAATTTTAGCTTAAATGTCCTATGTCATCCACCAAACAAAACTGCCACGGGGACAGAATTAATTTCTATTCATGTTTTGATCACCATTCGTAAAATACCTTTCCACTTGGGGGGGGGGAGGGGGAGGGGGAATTCATAAGTCTCTTTTGTTTTCATTCCCTAATAGGCAGATTATTTGGCATACACAGCAAGACAGACTTGAGAGATCCATACAAGAGGGGATGCATGAAACAAAAGCTCCAATTAAATGTGCAATTACCTGTATATGCAAATTGTAAAGTGTGTAAAACTAGCTTTAGCATGCACATATTTGCCTAGTCCAGGCTTGCACTCCATGGACCCCAGGGCTTACAGCCTGTTTTGTGGGATCTGCATAAAGTAAATAAGAGAAGTCAGCCCACTGCCAGGGCACCCAGTTCACAGCGCAGCAGTCCTCGTTTTTACTGACTTTTTTTTTCACCCTTTTTAAAGGAATGCACTGATACAGCTGGGTCATTTGGGTGGCGTGGATGGCTATAACCGGAACCTTCTTCCTACCATGCAGCCCCATCTGTCACACAGTGACACAGTGGTATGGCACTCCTGACCTGCCATACACACCACATCTGCACATGCACAGCTGGGAAAAGGTGCCAGACATTGCATTGGTCTGTCCCAACCAGCACAAGTCCTGTGGCTCCATCATATGGGGTGAGGAACAGGGAAGGGGCTCTTCCTAAACATCCACCGGTACCAGTTGCCTGTCCCCCACTCGGGGAAGCACCCCGACAGGGAAGTGACCATGGTTCCGGAAGAAAAGGGTGCTGCCAGGATAATTCATCTGACCACTGCCTGCCCTCAGGCAGAAGAAAGGCCAGAGAATAGATTAATTACCCGGGATGACCCCATACAGCACGTGAACAATACATTGCATCATCTGGCATGAGTTAAAATGGTCATTCATCTGAGAGATGGCAGAAAATGACTAATAAAGGATGCATGAAAGATTAAAGGAGTGGTAAATAACAGAGAGGACAAGACACTTAGGTAGTGATATGAGTCACCTACAAAATTAGGCACCTGCGATTTTTTTTTTTGCTGCTGAAAGCCTGATGAACAACAGGCAAGGCATACTTACAGATAAGGAAATGGGATTTGGAAAGACTCTGAAACGGATTTGGGTATTACAGCTGACAAAAAAAAAATAATCGCAGTATTATCTTGCTGCAAACACAACCATCACACTCATCTTTGTATGCCCAAAGGCAATGGTAATGTTAAGAAAGCCACAGCAGGAAGGATCACTACTGGAGTATTCTTCATACTCTGACACAGAAGTTCCAAAAATCTAGAAAGTGTTCAGCAGGAGTGATATTAATTTAAGCAAGAATTGCCTCAAGAACAGACTGCTTAGCGGAAGGGGAATTCATCCTTAAGAAAATGGAGGATTTCAACTAAACAAGAGGAATCCTGTTTAGTTGAAATACGTAAACGCATCTATAGTTTTAAAGAAAAAAATTAAAGAGCTTGATTAAGATCTGCATGTGCCTATACAGTCAGATCCTATCTCAAACACCTTCCTACTGTAACATAAATGTCCACAGTAAGATAAGATACATGAAAATTTACATTAGAGAATTTTAAACGGCAAGTAAAATAGACATGCCCTTTAATTAACATTAGCAGCTTACCATATGAAGCAGTATTCCTTCTATTAGTTGGCTCTCTTTTTAAGAAAGACCCATATTTGATCAAAACCTTCTGGACTTGACACAAATTAACAGATAAATCCTATGGCCTGAGTGCTTCTGGTGAGCTATTTAGATTCAGGTAAAAAGCCCACCACCTTTTTGCTTTTAAAAAAAAAAAAATTCCACATCTTATATAATATACTTAAAATGCTCAGTGCTTCACAGATATATATCACAAATTGACATTAACAAACCATAGACAGTTTAAGCATGTCCAAATGCAAGATCCAGTGAATCTAGTGAATGAGCAAGAATAAAGCAAGGCAAATAAATCTGAAATAATCATTATTCAAGATTCAGAATACATATATACTATTACTTTATATAAACAAATAAAGCTTAAGAACTTTTAAGTTCAATTTGCAAACATCAGACCTATTATTTCAGAAGCAACCAGCTTAAGGATGGAAGGGGAGACCCATCTAGCTAGAGAGACATATTTGTATTGGCTGCAGTCATAAAAACACAATGTTGTTTCAAAATAAAAACTGCATCTCCTTAAAGGATTATAAACAGCACGTATTGAACTAGGAAACAGTACTGTTTCCACAACAGCATTACAAAGACAGGGCTAACACTTTAAAGTTCTGTGACCAATGTGACAAACCAGATACTTGACCCAGACTTCTAAAAAAATTTTAAAAATTAAAGCATGCGTAACAATGGATATTGAGAAATGTTTTCCTACAAAGGTCATGTGACATATTGACTTGTTTTAGCTCCACTGGCTTTCTATATAATTTAGCAACTTCTAAGAGTTTTCATAAAGGAAAGAACCCTATAAATATTGAAAAGCCTGGTAATTGTTCCTATACAACAGACACAGATGATGCAAGTTGATGTAATTGAGGACAAGGGTGGAAAGACATTTATAGAAACAGCAAACTCAGTGTTCAGATAAAAAAAGTCTTACTGTGTGTAACTGCTTTTGTTTAAGAATCAGCCCTGCTTAAGACACGCATTGTACATTGTGCATAGGATAACCTCAATCCTATAATCTGACTACACAAATATGTTTATTATTCTGCTTCATCTCTAGCAATCCAACATGGAAGTATATAGCATAAACAAACATTCCAGCAGTGTCTGGGTTTTATTCCCCTTAAAATAGCAAAAAAATCCAGTTAGTTGATACAAGTACACAGGAAATAAAGTAACAAGGCACTACATCACTTTAATCAATACACTGAAACTAAAGTTTATTGACCAGGTGGTCACAAGAGACAGCAGCAAATGTCACGCTACTCTAGGAGGGAAAAAAGAGAAAAATACAAATTTAGACTGAAGCTACTACACATAAACCAAAACATACACTACTGGAGAACTGAAACCCAGAGGCACGTCATATTGTCTTTCTTTGTCTCTTGTACATAGCAACTTCAACAAAGACTGATTTTCTACATCTTCTGCACAAAAAGAAAGCCCATTTAACAAGAGATGTCATGAAGACAGTCTTCAAATCCTTGTTCTCTCCGTCCACTACACACACACGTGCACAATCACCGGTGCATTGTAATAGAGTAAAACTCTGATCTCCCCAAAAAAGTTAAATTGGCCTACTTCCTGAAAAATGGAGGTTTCATGATCTCCATTGGTCATGCCTATGGAGGTTAGGCATGTGATACTACCGAGTCCCAAATCCACCTAACTGTAGCCCAAGGACTCTCCCAAAACTTCAGTTAATCCTATGGTGCCCAGCTGACTCCTTTCCCAACTAGGTCACACTTGTGTGGACCAACTCCCTTCCCTTTCCTACTACAGCATTTTCTGTAGTAATAACAGAAAAAGTTTTCCTGAAATAGTGTATTAATAGAGCATTTAATCTATTTTCTAGACTTAGACAGGAAACATTTGGTATCACATAACCCATTGTGCTCCAGGGGCCACCAGATGGTACATCTGCAAGCCAGTGCCCTCTCCTGCCCGGGGACAGGCAGGCAGTGAATGGCCCCAGCAGAGCTCCTCCTGCCCTCCCATCACAACCAGGCAGTGCTACAACTGTCATCTTTCTTAGTCCATGATTATTTATTGTCCTAGCACCTTTCATACTGCACCAGACACCACAAATACCTACCAAGCTTGTCCTCCCCTTCTCAGGAGGAGAGGTCCTTTCAGTAAAATGCTATTCTTCAAAGACAAATTCGTTCAACTTGAAATATCCATTAGTCCTGACCTCCACTGATTTGGAGGACTACTTTTTTACAGAGTCCATGGAACATCTACCAATTGCCTTTAAATATACTCTGTAACAGTCCAGTCCTTCAGGCATCCATAACGGATTTTGAAAGTCACTGATTTAAAACAATCAGATTTCTATTTCACTTCTCAGAAAGCTGAAACTCAGTAAGCAAAACACTAAACAAAATACAGAGTGCATGGTATAGGCTATTCTGATTCCCAGCTGACACAAGCCCCACTCCTGCCCTGCCCCAGCTGTCCAGCAGGCATCATGGCACGCTTGCCCACCTCTGCTCTCCTTCCTTCATGTGCTACAATTTTTTTGAAAGACTAAAAAATTTGCTTGCATCTTATCTTTTGTGCTTTTAATACAGGCGGTCCATAAGGAGATGCTTCTAGTCTAAGAGTCCTGTGGCAGGAGAGTCAGGCACTGGAGAAATGGGGCTGTCAGCGTTCAGAACTCATCATCTCCTAGCAAAGGCATTGCTTTGCATTCAAAAAATTCCTGCAAAAGCTCTGTGGCCCTTCCCCCAAAACAGTCAACTCTGAATAAGTTTTAATGTCACTATTCCAAGAAGTGAGTTAAAGGTAGTTCCATATTTTAAGAGTAAGGCAGAGATTCAAGAAACTACTGTAAAGGAAATGAAACACAATGTAAACATTTGACTAACAGCTTCTCTTCTGGAATTAGAAACACCTACAGATGCTTCAGTTAAGTAATTCCATGTTGTGCTTCACTTCAAAAGAAAGCTGCTCTTGAACCCCCCCCAAATTCATGATTCTCTGAATGAGTAGTCATGTTGTGTCTGCATATTTCAGACCAGTAATTATATCTGAAGTCATATGCTTCAAAAGCCTTGCAATATTAAGAGTTTGAGTATAATTTAAGCTATCAAGAGTTAAAGTCATGAGATTGCCCATTTCCTCAAGAAACAAGCCATTAGTTAAGTGTACTTAAATTCAAGCAAATGCAATGGAATAGTTTCTCACCTTATCTGAGCAATAGTCCTATACAGTTATTTTTTCCCCCTACATTGACTCCTGTCTTAGATTCTTAGGGCTCAAGATCTTTGAGCTCAGGGACAGCCACTATGAAAACATGAGGAGAGCAGTACAGTACCTCATCTTATTCTTGCTGTCTCCTTACTTTTCCCAGGGCACCAAACTGAACCACTACCTGGTTATCAAAGCAGTTCAGCTGTAGGCAGAAAACAGCAGCATCAGAACTTCACTTTAGGATTGATGCACACCTACTCTTCAAAGTAAATAGAGTATAAGCTATAAACAATTGCAGGTCCTACTTAGTTTTGTGTAGGACAATAGGAAGATACCTGTTTTTCTGTTGCTACACCAGTTTGTTATTAAAACAAAACAAAGCAGACCATCTTCTAAGCAAGGGGATATCCTTAAAAATCAAGACACAAGTACATGGCAGGTGATGAAGTTACTCTGGAGCTCCAGAGCAATAAAAATCAGTCAGTACCAATCAGTCCCATCAGCCTCTCTCCAGACTGCAGCACTGCAGTAACTCCCCTGCTGTGTGTGTGTATCACTGCCCATCTACCACACGCCTCTGCTGGGTGCCTCTCACAGCACCCCGAGCTAATCTCCAGCCAGCTTTACCATAAATCAAGTTACCAAAAAGAAACTGGTCTTAAAATCAGTCTGGGAGGAAAAAAAAAGTACGTACAATTCACGTTTAACTAAAACGTACTTAGTTTCAAACAGCTTAATGAGCACAGAAATAAAATCCAGTTAAATTAATTTAAAGCTTAAATTTCCTGCAGTAATCTCAGCAACTACCGCTCTTTGAGAGTGTAAAATGCAGACTGTTAAACTGATCTGGGTGTTCCCATTTTGCTTCCTGCGTTTTGGCTGACATCCTATTTTGCCATCACCATAATGCTTACTGAGTCACTTCTCTTCTTCCAACTGTAGCTTTCTATTTTTATTTAAGCAACAACAGTTTAACGTGCTTCTTTTGATTTTTTTGTGATTCGATCAAAATCTAGATCCAATATTTGCATTTTGATCAAGGAAGCTGGTTTTACTTTCTCTTAACTGGACAAAGAAAAGGAAGACTTAAGAGCAAGTGATGTAAGCTGAATTGTTTCTTGCTCCACAAGGAAATTGCAAATTGTGAAGTAGGTCAATTGTTATTATTTCATTGTCTGTACTTAGTAGAAGGAAAGCTATATCTGAAAATGTGAAGTTCAAGGCTCATTTCAAACCTCAGTTCACAAGAAGTTACAAGAGAACTTGTGTGTTTTAAAATACAGTTGTTCCAGTGTAACCTGACATGGCTAAATAAGTCCTGAAATGTCAGTGTAAAGCTGTAAGATTTTCAGTGCTGCAGTGTCCAGCATTTTAAATATAAGCCAGTTGGAGGAACAGAACATACACTTTTTACTGATCCCTAAACTTACTAGTCTACAGAATGGGTTACAAAAGGTGCTACTTGTACTGACATGCTGTAACTGGATAGGTACTGAAAGCAAAGAGGATTTGTCTCAGCTAATGCCTTTGCTTAAGCACACATCAATTTGTGTTTTCCTTTATACGACAGTTTCCTAGATTGTGGTTTTGTTAAATGCGACTACACAAAAAACTCTGAAGTTGTATTATAATGAAACAAACACAGTCAGAAGCAGACTAAGTAATTTCTGAGTTTTCCATTCTTCTTCTCCTCTAGCTTTTTACATTTTCCCTTGATCATCTGGTGCTCTGCCTAAATTACATCATGTTAGAACAAACTGCATGACTTGATAAACGCACCCGAACAAAAAACAATAAACCAATAGAATTTCTAATTCTAATTTTTAAGGTATTTGTTAGTTCATGCAAGACAACAATTAGGAGAAAAAATCTCTTTTAGAATTAGTATGTGGCACTAAGTAGAGAATAGACACTCAGCTGTAACTGGAAGGGAATAAAGGGTTTAAATCTAGCCTTTGCTCTCACTATCAATGCTGTGATTTACCAACCTCATAAGTATGCCAATACAAATTTTGCAGAATTATATTGAAAACAAATTACTGAAATGTTCCTGTTTTAAATCCCACCCTAGTTCACCGGAGGAAGCAAGGGCAATGTGGAGATCAGACCTAGGCTAGCTTCACAGTCACCGCCACCACAATGTGAAACCGCATCCAACATGCTGGCTTTAGGGAGCTGAAGGAGCTGTGTGTCACCCTAGAACAGAAAACAGAGTGCACTTAAGCTTATAGAATATGTGAAAATTTATTCTTAAGGTGTTTTCTGGAAAAAAAAGTGCTTTTATATTAAAATACAGATTTTCCAATATGAGATTTCTAGATATGTAATTAATATATTCAGATTTTTTTTTCAGGCTTCCTTTACTTATGCTGATGACTATTTCATATTTCATCAAGGCTTCCCCAGCCAAGGGAACTGTTTTTGGAGATGAGAATGATGACAGCTGATGACCACCTTCACTATTATTACTCACTAACTCAAGAACCAGCTTAGCAGCAACTACATGGCTGAAGACATACAGACTGAAGGCTTTCATCAACTCACTCAATTTGAAGTTAGCTCTAAATATGGTACTGCAGTGGCTCCACAGCTGTTGCTTTCTTTTCAGAGGAAGCCCAACAGGAATTAACACTGAAAAAGCACATGTATTTGGCTAAACCTTATCTCTTTCTGAAGGCATATCATCCATGCAGCAGCTGAGAAATGGAAAGCTCAACTCCATTTGGAAGCCAATACATCCCTCCCATTAAACAGGTTGACAGCAGCTCCGCTTTAAATTCCAGCTATCATAGCATTTTTATAAAACATAAATAAAAATACATGCCAGAAGTTTTATTTGAGGCCTTAAACACAATACAATTCAGGACAACAGACATAAGTTTCCTCTTTAATTTGTTTAACAATCCAGCTTGACAAAGATTCAACTATTTGCAGACTTCTGCAATATTTTATACAGAGATTGGTTTAAAGATGGAAAGCAGTAATTTGTGACAATAAATCACGCTCAGATGTTACTGGAAAACAACATGGGACTGGTTAAAAATCCTGCAGTAGGTATTTCAATGCTTATGAAAGCTGCCAGAGAGCAGCCCTCTACTGAAAAACATGACATTTTTATGTCGTGTGCTGACTGGATTTTTGCATAAGTGATACTCAGTTTATCCCTCTGTAGCCTGTCATCTTCACAACATACCCAAGTATCTTGGGGAACAGCAGTCATAGTGATGTAGGGATTACTCTTGACAAAAACCGCTGGCTTTTAATGTTTCCCACTAACACTAAAAATTAATCTCTTCAGGGTATTTCATGTTTTATCTCATCACCTTAAGTATTTATTGTGCTTAGAATCTCTGACAATACACTTGCAAGTGTTCTTGTGCTTATTTTCCAGTTAACACTGATAAAATAACGTTTCTTTTCTGAGGAGGAATGTAAAGTAACCTTCAGCTCTCAAACAGATTTTGAGTGAATTATTTGGAAGAGTCACTAAAGGCCTGAACAAAACTGTAATGGGAGCACAGAAAACTCCTGCTGTGGAAGGCCAGCCATGCTCTGTGTGAGCACAGGTTCCACTTTAGTTTAAAATCACCAGAAACAAACTGGTATTCTTCTTCCCTAAGAGCATTACAAGAAAGAGTACCGTTACATCATGTGTCATTTGTTTCAGACTATAGTCAGAACTCTTGAAAATAAACCAGAGTGAATTTGAAAAGTGCAAAGTGAAAGCACTGACTCATTTTTGGGTGGAATCAGCAGGGATGCCATAGCTGCTGGAGCCAGGGAAGTCCCCTGAGAAACATTGACTTATGGGACTGCATCTTATGAAACCCCTTCACTGAGCATTCAGCCTTCAACACGGAATTGCTGTCAATGCAAGTGAGGTTTTGTAAGTACTGAAGCACTTAGTCTTCCACACAGCCTGAAAACGTTCAACAACCAGCAGCTAAATGTTCTCACCTTCACACCACTGACATGTGCCAACAAGCCCAAGCGATGGTTTCTGATAGCCACGATCAACAGTCTCAGTAGTTCTTGACTTCGTAAGTGAATTTAAACTTGCACAAATCAGACATGCCTGGTATTTCCCTGCTTTTAATCTGTTGAACAGTATCTTTCTTCAATGTACAGAAAGGTACAAGATGATTGTTCATAAATGAACCTATTTATGTTGAAATTCTCCTCAAAGCTATCTATCAGTATCTCTTTTTAATAGATACTGCAAGTTTTCAGTTTTACTGTGGTAACAAAGAACTCACAAAACACCAATAAGCTAAAGAAGGCCATGGGATGGGGAAGAAGCCTAGATGGTTTGGAAGAAAAAAACCACCAACCCATAACTATGACCTAGTCCATTTTCTGGTGAAAGTAGTCTATTCTATTAAAAGACTATTAAAAAAAAAAAAAACAACCAAAACTGAGGCCTCTCATGTGCATAATTAAATGTATGTCATTTCTTCAGGGACAAGAACTCACTCGCACAGCAAAAAGCTCTGCACCCACCCAGAAAGCAACCCCTGTCCTACAAGAGCACACAAAACTCCATTTCAAATATTCTATTGTCTTAGAGGAACCTTTAAAAAAACTTAAAAAAAAATATACAGTTATAAATAAATAAAAAAAAGCCCTGAGAATGTCATCACTGTCACCCAGGTCAGCTGATATCCCTGTTTCAGTTAACCCGAGATCCCAGTAGGTGAATGTTAATTTGCTTTGTTTTTAAACTCTAGAGAAGACAACAGTCTGTTGTTTTCCATGAAGCTGAACAGACTTCATGGGCCAGAAATTAAAAATCTGCAACTGCCTGGGCAGTAATGAACTTTTAGTTCAATCCAAACCATCATAATAGTTGTTTTACTGCCTAGACCTGCTTCATCTGTGCAAGTATTGAATAGCTGGATGGATGCAGGTTTTGTTCCTCTTTGTTTTCACACAATTTGAGGAATCACCAGGACCTAGCTAAGTGCCATTTATCTTGTTATGGTTCAGATTTACTTAAAAAAAAAAAAAAACAAACACACAATCAGATTAATGAAATTCTGAAGCATTCAGAACCTTGTTAGGTTCCCTCCACACATACACACATCTTGGAAAGTACCTTTTTAAAACTGGCTCCACTTGAATACTGAAATTTCAAATAACATACTTGTTTGCTTACAAACTTTAAGTGTCTGCTTTCCCTCCATTCAGCCATCCTGCCAGGTCTGCATTGCAGCTTTGAAGTTTACCAGGAACATCCAGCTACCAGGCACCTCGTGGAACATAAGTTTATGACAGTCCTATGCGCAAGACACTCGGCTAAAGTGCCAAAGTTAGCACTACTAGAGCAAAAATATTAGTGGTGTATTCATAACATATCTGTTCAAAACAGTTCTCCCTTCTCAAGGGAAAAAGCGAGTTCACGGATGACTGCGCTCTTGCTGGCATGGAGAGAAGCCAGGCACGGCAAGGGCCAGCAGGCAAAAGTCTCCCTGAGCAGCGCTGACCTCGAGTCACCCACCATCCCTGGCCTTCACTCCCCGTTTACTGGCTGCACGTGTGTTTTGTAACACCCTGTAATGCGTATTCTTAGAACATATTTTCCAGAGAACCGAAGGGACAGGGCTCACCCCTCCACGACCACTTCCAATCTCACCGGCAGCAGCATCACCCTGTTCCTCAAGATAAACTAGCAGTTTATAGAATAGTAAAGGATCCAACCTCTACGTTCACATGCTCTAAAATCAGGTGACCTGGAGTCAAGAGACAGAGCAATAAATTATTAGGCAAAACAAAACACTACACTAAAAATAGTGTACACGAGCAGCATATGAAGGACTACAGTTTTTACCCAAGGCCCTCCACAGCCTGTTTTCTATTCTATGCAAAAACAACTGAAATAAGCAAAGACAGATAAATAAAACCCAATTTTTGTTCCTCCTTGATACCTTGTAAATATATCTTCAATCAAAAATACACAGCAGGGAAGGAAAAAAAAAAAAAGCTTAAATTTGGGACCAGTAGAAAAGGTATTAATGTCCAAAGTAAATATTCAATGAAACTTGGAACATTGGAAGATGTCAAAATTACTTTCTTTTAGAGAAAATTGCTCCAAGCTGCCTTCAGATCCAAAATGCCAAAAAGTCACTGTATGCTACACATCAGCTACTAGCATAGTTCAGGCAACTTTAAGGATTTTCCCACCCATCGGGTTTCACAGACTTAATAAATTATTGTGAATGCTCAAGTTGAACACCAGATGCAAAAAAAAGCCCCACAAACATCACAGAATCCAAGCGCCTGATAAATACAACCGAAAGGGTTGACAAAAAAAGTATCAAGAAAATTATATACAGATTTTCTGCTAGAAATCAATAAAGAAAACAAATTCCACTACTACCAAGTGGCAACACCACATAATTTTGTTGGAGGAAGGGGATCTTTTTGTAAGAGATAACAAAGAAGTAAGCGTAGAAGAGTACAGTAAAAAAGATTTTAAGTTTACATATGACTACATTGGCCATTACTGTAAACAGTTGGTTTTCGCAATCACTTATCTTCAAGAACTAATAAAAAACATATCTAAGAGATTTTTAGCACAGAACATTTTATTCTTACCATCTGAATTAGAGGCTGATCTTAAAAGGACCAGAATCTGGCATGGGAATCCAGACAAGTAACCTGCCCTCTATGTCCCCAGAAAAACATGCAAATTCACTGCACCCTGATTGTTGGGTTGGATCCCTAAGAAAGGGCATTTAGCACGATCTGGTTTTACTCCTGACTATGGAAAAAACACGATCTGAAATCCTAGATTTTCCTCAGAGATACATTCTTCACAGTCCAAGCTGTGATGAAGCTGGAAACATGCCCTGCCAGTAGGGACCTCTGGGCACAGCCCACATGAATGCCACCCGGGCTCCAGCTAGCAGATGGCAGCACCTTATCTGCCTGCTCGGGGAAATGCCGGCAGTGCCCACAGGATTTCTCATGGAATTCACCACCAAAAAGGAGTGTGGAAAAAAATTACGCCCCACCAGCAACCAGCCTGTGAGGAAGGTACCTCTGGTTGGTCTCTAACAGGAAACCTTTTTTTCCTGTTGCCTCTCAAAACATCATCTTTCATAACAGACAAATGACAATTTTTATTTTTTTAAAACTTTCAAAATCTTCCATGGCTTACCATCACTGTGTTGTCTCCCACTCACTCTTGCAGTAAACTTCCAACTAGCCTCTGATTACTTTAATCACTTGCACCTCCTTCCTTCTGTGTTGTCCTATAGCCAGGAAGAACACATCTGATGCAAAAGGACTCTGCTTTCCAGCTCCTCTGTTAGGGTGATAAAGGCTTGTTAGCCTGTACACTGGGAGCACAGTTTATCTGTCTGATCACAATTATCCCTTTGTTTCCTTACAGTCTTCTGTTGGAAGTCATTGATTTTGTATTTGATACTTGCACGAGGGCTGAGGTGAGGGGTCTTTCCTTCCATGCAAAACCCGCTATCTGAATGTGGCTCTTAATTCGTATCACAGATAAAAAAATAATAATCTCCAGGTAAGAACTCCACGAATTTGCTTTCCTTCTCTTTAAAAGTAACATTTTGACTGAGTTATGCACCTGGAGGCTGAAGAATTCCTTGATCCATCTAGACAAACACAGCAATATGATACACTCTGGAAATGCAGTTTGAGTATATAGAACCATTGAATTATCTAGGTTGGAAGAGACCTTTAAAATCATCTAGTCCAACTATCGACCTAACTCTGACAAAAACAATAAACCATGTCACTAAGCACTATGTCAACCCATCTTTGAATAACTCCAGGGATGGTGCTTCAACCGCTTCCCTGGGCAGCCCATTCCAATGCTTAATAACCTTTTCAGTGTAGTATCCAGTCTGAATCTCCCCTGGCACAACTTGAGGGGAGGCTTCTTGTCCTATTGCCTGTGACTTTGGAGAAGATATCAATTCCCCCTCTCTACAACCTCCTTTCAGGAGGTTCGTTACGTATCTAGGTGAAGGACTTCATTCTCTAAAGGAGCCACTGCTATAGTGTAAGACACACACAGGCATAGACGTACCTCACAAAACCAGCCAGAGCTGAATTGACAAAAGAGACTTACAACAGGTTGTTTATCCTGTATGAGAAGTGACCTGCATCCAGTAATATACACAGGTCACCTTCACAGCTTTCCCAGGGGACCAGATCAAAATCTGCCTTGGGAAGCACTTCCCTCCAGTAGTTTCAGTGCCATGAAGTTTAGCCTATATCCTAAAATGAGATACTGAACCTTCTGGTTTGAATTTAACTATAGTAGGTAGAGGAACTGCAGAGTAACTTTGCTAGAGCAGATAAAAAGGACTGCACTCAGGGTCCTTCTAGGATCCTATTCACAGCAGCCAAAAGCAAGCACCTTCGCAAACAGGGCACAGACAAAGTAAGGCTGTAACGGTATGTTTCCAGAGGACTCTCCCAGTCTTTAACAATTGCACCAAAGGGCCAGAGAAAGTCCTACTCTGTCAAGTGGCAAACAGCTTCGTCCCCCTCCATAGCCCCTGCTAGAGACCTCCACTGTCCTACACCCACTGAGGAGGACAAACGCCTGGCTGCAAGCACAAGGCAGATGAAAGGCCACATCCACCCCACGAGCTACAGGTTCTTTCTTGCTCCTCAGTACCACACTCAGGTCAAACACATAGAGCTTCCTACTCCCTTCTCCCTCGCAATGGTATTCTAGTTGCAGTAGATAATTTTCACATGAAGTTAAATGAAAAGGATTCAGACAGATCTGCTCAGATTATAAATGTTCAACTAATGCTTTAATTGCCAGGCATTTTAAAGTATACCATACTTCAGATATCTTTTAGAAAGATCTTATAGGAACTAAAATACCCAAGGCCTCTAGGAATTCATATCCACATTTTGTTAGTTTGTTTTCTCCTCCTCCAGCTGACCTGCTTTGCCTTTTAAAAATTATTTAAAAGTTGTAAAACCAACAAGTCATCTTCAATTCCATAAACTTTGCTAAAAGTGTTAGTTACCATGGCAGCAGTGAGGAGTCTCTGGGTCAGGATGCAGAGAAGTTCTCCTGTTCCGGCTGATCATTTGCATCAGAAGTTCAGCCATCTGTTATTAACTATTTAACAACAGTCTTGCTTGTTAGCGCTGGTGCTTGCTATTTAAGTTTGTAGAATCTAACTCCCCACCTTCACCCCTTTTGTAAAGCTCCTAATTATCATGGAAATTCACCCGAGGGCTCAGTTATTTTTCAGGTAAAATGACCACCATTGACCAAGTGGTCAACATTCTCCTTTCTCACCAACAAAAAAGCATACACTTATCAGCAAGCTGTGCTGACATGCCTGAGGGACAGGATGCCATCCAGAGGGACCTGGACAGACTTAAGAAATTGGCCCATGTGAACTTCATGAGGTTCAACAAGGCTAAATGCAGGGTCCTGCACCTGGGTTGGGGCAACACTGGGTGCCCAAACAGGCTGGAAGGGATGAAGGGATTGAGAGCAGCCCTGCCAAGAAGGACTTGGGGGTACTGGTGAATGAAAAGCTGGACATGATCCAGCAATGTGCACTCATCGTGCAACTATATCCTGGGTTGCATCAAGCACAGCGGGGCTAGTAGGAAGGATATTCTGTCCCTCTGCTAGACCCCTCCTGTAGTGCTATATCCAGCTCTGGAGCTTCCAGCATAAGAAGGGCATGGACCTCTTGGAGCAGGTCCAGAGGAGGGCCACAGAAATGACCAGAGCACCTCTCCTGTGAGGATAGGCTAAGAGAGTTGGGATTGTTTGGCTGGAGAAGAGAAGGCTCCAGAGAGACCTTATAGCCCCTTAGAGTACCTAAAGGGGGCCTACAGGAGAGATGAGGACTTTTTAGCAGGCCCTGCTGGAACAGGACAAAGGATTATGATTTTTGTCATGGCTTGGGCAAGGGGCTCAAATTAAGAGAGATTTTTATAGTGAGGGTGGTGAAACCCTGGCCCCAGGTTTCCCAGAGAGAAGGTAAATTTTAAGGCCAGTTGGACAGGGCTGGGAACCTTCAGGAACATCCCTGGGAACTTTCAAGGCCAGGCTGGACAGGGCTGTGAGCAACCTGATCTAGTTGAAGGTGTCCCTGCTCATTATTGCAGGGAAGTTGTACTAGATGACCTTTAAAGATCACTTCCAGCCCAAACTACTCTGTGATTCTATGACTTATACTGACACCATCATCTGGGAGCAGCTTTATTGTTAGAGACATCAATTTGAAAAGAATTTCATCAGACAGTAGATGATGTGGCTGAACTACAAAGCGGGCTACATCTCTCCCTTTTAAGCACACTCCGCTATGTGTTATAATCCCAAGTTCCACAGCATCCTTCGATGTTCTATATCCCACCTTCTCAACATCACAAAAGAAAACAGTTTCGTAACTTCATTTCAGAGTACAAACAGCACAGACTCAACAAACACTAGACTCAAAGAACACAAGGAACAAACAGCAAACGAACGCTGCCTTTTATCCTCTGAGAGGATCTGAAATACATTCATCTACTAGCTGTATGCATTAAGAAAATAAAAACTTAGTTTTCACACTTCCAAGCTTAGAGTTTTAGAGTTAAAAATCTTTTACCTTATCTTTACTTCAATGTCTCAATGACCTAAAGCAAAACACTGATTCTCTCTGAATCTAGTCCTAGGAAAGCAGGCCACTCTTGTTGTTCCTCACCCATCACGCTCTCAGAAGAAAGTGGGAGGTGATACAGTGTCAAAAAGAGAACAACATGACTGTTTATTTTACTGCTCCTAAAACTACTTCACAGGCACACACAAAAAATCAGTACTACTAGGAGCAAGTAAGAGGCCTTCAGCAGCAAGTCCTTGTTTCAGTCGTTTAACCAGGAAACACTGCATCACATATGCTAACAGCGTTCTGTTCAAAGTCACAGCCAGTAAAGTTCAGATCCTCCAAACTTATAAAGTGAAAGAAAAATTTGAAAAGTGCTTGTGTGAGAGCACGGAAAGAGAGCTGCAGAGTATCAGAAGACTAATTCACACATATAAATAACAAGATGGTATTTTCCAGGCTAGTCTTCATTCAGATGTCAGGCAGACCAGCAGCCTGTTATATGCACCTCAGCGAGGCAAGATCTGGGGCAGAGACTGCACTGAGTAAGATGCCTTCTCGGATTGTACGAAGATGAGAGATTTGGTAGATAAAACCACACCTGCATAGGACAGAGCTGATAAAATGCAATCGTTTAGAGACCCACACAATAGTGTATTAAAACAAGAACCCAGACAGTTTTATTACTTATGGTTCCAGTGAGAACGATGCAACTAAACAGTCAAGAAGTGTCTGAAAAGGCTTTTCTTTCATCATGTTCAAGAAAAGTCTCCATTACAGATATTCAACTTCACACGGTGAATTACATTCAGGGCAGCTTTCTGACTATCAAACTGTGTCAGTCCAGAAACTTGGGTCAACTCCAAGAAACTATGCGAAAACTGATGGCATACCTAAGCCCAAGATAAATACAGTCACACCGGGGAAGAACTGTTAAGAACATTTTCTATCCAAATGTAAGGCGCCTACTAATGCCTTTTTTATTTGCTCAGAATAACTGAAAAACAAGAAAGTAAGAAACAAACCAAATAGCGCAAATGCATTGTTATAAGGCGGCTTTTAAAGAATACTCACAAGGAGAAGAGATAGAAACACTCAAGAATTCAAGAATTTTATTTTAATGGACAACAC
Organism: Scolopax mira; assembly: GCA_004320125.1. Lineage (NCBI taxonomy): Eukaryota > Metazoa > Chordata > Aves > Charadriiformes > Scolopacidae > Scolopax > Scolopax mira. Next base: position 150,354 of record BJBW01000775.1, on the reverse strand, counting down.
ATTTAACATTAGATATATAGTACGCAGGTTAGGTAAGAGCTGATACTCTTACAACTTTATTATAACATCGTGTCAGTTAGAAATCACACCCACAAGCTGGAAACTTCTGCAGCACTGCTGCTAGAACAGAACTAGCTAGGAGGGTACTTAAAAACAGGACACAGAAAAAAAGCATGGGACTTGTTAGGAAGTGTCCTCAGGTAAGGAATGTAGATTATTTTATCTGAAATAAAGAAAAATGAACACTACAAAAAGCCCAGAGCAAACTATTTTCATGACATCTGACCTCTTCTACTGACGTTCCTTTCTGTATTCATCTTCTCTTTGTGCTTTCTTACTTCATCTCTCAAAACTCTGATGTTACAACCCATTCATTGTCATCTGTGCGGTGGGTAATTTATCTTGTGGAACTTTGTCAGAACATGTCTGACCACCCAAAATCCTCCTCCTAGCTAGTGAGGCTACCTCCAGCTTCAGTAGGTTTGTTTCAGTGTTTGCAGTCCAGATTATTTAGAGGCGGAGGGAAAGGAGTAAGGCTAGCAGACCAAAGGCAGAGACTCTACTTCTTCATCAGAAACGCAAGGAGCTCTGAAAGAACTGAGCTGAAATTGATGATGGTGGAGCAGCATGAAGCTCCTCAGGTAATTTTTCCAATGCTATTAACCTTCACCTACAAGGCCTGCCCTTAAGCAGTTAAACAGTAACCTGCAAAAGTAAAAAAGTTACAAAAGAGACAATATATGCTTCTCATTTAAAAGATTTCTGGGAGAATGGCCAGGCCCATAAAATTGTTTTTAAACTTTATTTGGGAGGATAAATGAGGACATTAAAACTTTCAAGCTGTGTAAAAAACTGCTTATTTTAAAATGGACACCAGAGCCTACTACGGAATTTTGAATGCATAAAACAATAGAACATTTTTGGTAGTTTTAGAATTGAACTGTGTCACACAGCACAATTCATCTATTTACAAGTTTCCACATTGTAAGTCATGTTATTAAGCTTTAATAGTCTTCTGGTACTCAAAAGAATCAAGTGTTAGATAGGGTCAAAATTTAAAGGCCTAACAATTTCAGCCAAGAATCTCTCCTAATATATGCTAATTGTCTCCCATGCAAAATGGCAGACATTTAAAATTGAATATATTCAATTATGAAATTTCACTGTGTCCTCTCATAAATTCCTTACTACTTTATAAAGCAATGCTTCAGTGATTCAAAACCAATATTCCCACACAAACCATGAGAGTACACTAGTGGAATTGTTCCTCCTCCTGTATCAGGAGGTGAACATCTAACACCAGCAGGCTCGCTTGAGCTCCAGTACCTTTCAGAGGAATACCAACAAGCTCTAGACCCAGGACGAAAATATATGCAAGCACTTCATCGGAACAACATTTGCATTTTTAGAAAACAGGTTTGCATAAAAAGGAATGGATAATTCTCCGTTCAGCACTGAGTACAGTATGCTATTTAATTAGCTTTAAACATAGCATGTAGTCGAGCAACCAGTGAGCTGCTAATTAAAAATACATATTTTCAGTTGCCCCCAAAGCTGACATATTTGCATCAGCTTCATCTGCCCCAAGACAAACAAGTAGTGGCAAAGGGCTGATAATGCTTTCGTGCATTGTTTCTAGCAGAAATCAAAATACTGTAATAGTTTCCTCCTGTTGGTGAAAAAAAAAAAAAAAAAAAGAGAGAGAAACTTGACCTACATAACAAGGCACAGAAGAAACTCAGTTAAGCTTCAGCATGTTTGGGGAGGGGGGGAAATGATTTTTTTTTTTTTTTCTCCGTAATAATGAAGAGTCAAGCAGTTACATACGGCTACACTAACTACAACTGCTGGCTTATCTGTCCTTTAACTAGATGTCTCACTTTTAAGGCTTACAAATATCCCCTTCCTGTTCCAGGCCATTTAATACTCTTGCCCTAACAATGTAATGAATTAAGAGAGTTAATTTTTAGGCTGTCCATTACTTTCCTTGAAAGGCAGCTTGAAAGATAAAAACCTCACAAGAACTCAACTTTTCATAGGCTCAGCATAGGAAAGGAAGAGCATATGGTGAAACTGTTTGGGTTTTGTTGGCGTTTGGTGTGTTTGGTGTTGGGTTGTTGTTTTTTGGTTTTTTTGTTTTTTTTTTAAGGACTTCTTTTCAGCCGCACTTCTGCGGCTCTGCCGGAGAGGCAAACTTCAGCACAGCCCGATTTCAGACAAACACCACCAAAACCCGGCAGGCCACTCTCGGGGTGACACAGCTTGAACTTGTTCCAAGCCCGGCAACACCGGCCGGCCCGGTGCTACCAACGACATACGCGGACACCCCCCCACACCTCCCGCAGCCCCCCCCCCCCCCTTTTCCACGACACCCTCAGCCCCATCACCCACGGACACCCCACGGCTGGGGGTCCCGCACAGCCCTGGAAAGGTGGGGGGGGGGTGGGTATGGAGCGGCGGGGAGGGAGGAAGGAACCCCCGGTTCCCTGCCGGTACGCACCTTCCCGGCGCGGCCCGCCGCCCCCGCCGCCGCGCCGCCGCCGCGGGTGGGTGCCCACGGCATCTCCCACAAAGGAGGCAGAGTAGGGGCGCGCATAGCAACAGGGCCCGGGCGGCGATTGGCCCCGCCGGGGCGAGCGCCGGCCTCCTCGGCGGCCCGGCCCGGCCCCCCCGGTGTCCGCCCGCAGCACCGGGCGTGAGGAGCCAGCGGGGCAGCCGAGGTGAACGGAACCGGGCGGAAGAAGGCTCGGCCGCCTCCTCGCCACACACACACACACACCCCCCCCGGAGAGACCCCCACCATCACCACCTCCTCGGTTTTTCAGTGGGCGCTTCTTTTGGGGACTAATTTATTAAGTTGTTTTAAGGGAGTAGTCTCCAAACTGGGGGATATTATTCCAGGTGCAGTCTGAACAACACGCTGTCCTCGCTGAAGGGTTTCATCCAGTGGGTACCTACTCGGGTTTATTCTGCTTTGGAAAAAATAAGCCTCAAAAGACACCTTATCAACACATTCCGGTATTTAAAGGGGGCAACAACACGGAGACTCCCTTTTTACAAGGAGTCACACCGAAAAGACAGGGGTAATGGGTACAAGTTAATCCTGGGGACATTCCATTGGACACAAGAGGAAATTTTTTCACACTTAGAACACTCAGCCATTGGAATAATCTCCCCAGGGAAGTGGTGGGTTCACCATCTCTGGGCACTTTTTGGATACAGCTGGGCAGGGTGCTGGGCCATCTTGTCTAGACCATGCTTTTGCCAAGAAAGGTTGGACCAGATGATCCTTGAGGTCCCTTCCAACCTGGCATTCCGTGATTCTATTTACAAGAGCTCGTCAGGCAAGATTCACCATATTAACGTAATCAGCACACACACACACACACACAAAAATCTCTTAGCCTAACCACGTCACAAAACAAGAATAAAACTCTTTCTGTAGATCTGTAATTAGATGCCATGAAACTATGAGAAGTCCAGATCAAACTAGACTTCACGACCACATTCAAAATCCAGTAGCACCAATTAATCCATTCAAGAGCATGGGAAACATGCTATTTACTTCACAGAACAATGACTTTTCCCCACTCACATTTTATATAGCAGTATCATTTAGCTGTGGTTGTGAGAAAACGTAGCCTGCGCCAGATTTTTAGGCCAACATTTTATCCAAGGAAGGTTGGATACCTTTTAGAAGTCAGCCCATTTCAAGATTGCAGATACAGATAGTGCCTTACAGAAAATTATACACAAAACATACCATTTCATTAGTCACTGACATTCAGGCTTCCTGTGTATTTTATCTTGGTTTGCTTTCCAAGTATTTTTCTTCCATGGAACATTTACTTCTACAAAAACACCAAAGTTTACACAGTTGTCTGAAAAAACAGTTTGAAGTTTCCTTAATCAAGTAACCACATAGCCTTTGAAAAAAGTACTCAGATGATTTTCTATAAAGCAGTTATTCAATATCTACAGAAGGGGCAAGAAGAATATTTATCACATTGGTAAACACAGTATGTTTAAAAGCTTTGCTAACAAGAGGCAGAAGCAACAACCCCAAGCCGATTCCCATGCGGGCTGGCAGAGACAGCATTCAGGAGCCACCCAGCTGTTTTTACAGGCCAACTAACAGTGTTTTAGTGACGAGCAGCTGCCTCTAGATGACAGGCATACCTACCCACCACAATGCTCCTGAACAGTCTCCCCACACTGGGCTACTGGCACGCAACCATAAAGAGCCTTTTCACACCTGATATTCTTCAAATACAGTAAAAGTAGGACAGCATGTTGACGCTCCAGCTTTTAAGCTTACTGTCCTAAGCCAGCCTGAGATATACACAGCTGAGCCCTGTGCGTATTTGTGGAAGAACACCCCAGAAATGGATGCTTCTGGCCTAATAAAATGCTAAATTTAGAAACGACAATATTAGAAATTAAATCAAACAAAACCCCACCTTGAAGCATGTTACTCATTTATCAGTTTGATCTTGTATTCTTCCAAAGGCTCCAGCAGAGGCACAAGATACGTATGATAATAGGACATTGCTAATGTGACTGAACTGAAGAGAATACAGTAGCATATAGATATACATAGTACTTTATCCTAAACTGCAAATTCCAGCATCATAAGGTAGCTGCACTTAAAATATTAATACCCTTGCAGCTTTAATACTGTGCAAAATGACTAGTAATAAGCAAGATACACAGACTGGATTTTAACACACCTTCTGCCATAAACAGGATAGCACTTATTAAAAAACATTAAGTCTTGATAGGAACAGATTTTATCCAACACAATCTTTAGGAATAAGCAGTCCTACACACTTCAGAAAGCAGGAAATCCCAGCCAAGCGAGGTTCATCTCAGTATCAAGTCAACTACGCATCAATTCAGCGGCACTTGCCAGCAGACATAATTGGCATCATCCCTGCATTACAAAAAAACACCCAACTTCAGCCTTCAGAGAGCCATGCCAAAGCACAGGATATCTAGTAACAAGCTAGTTCAGATCCCAGCCCTGCCTTGCACGGGAAAAGCGAGGTGTACATGTGACCCCTAAGGAGCAAAGCATAAGTGACTTCATGGCACCTTCTGTTCACACCACCTATTGTACAGACCAACTAAAAACAAGATCACATTTCTACTAATGCATCCCTTGTTGAAACAATCGTTTTGGATTGAGTTATTAATTTGCAGAATATAAAAACACTAAGCACTCATTTAGACAACCCTATTTCTCTTCCTCCTCCTCAGAACAAAGCTGAGCTCAGTTCCTGGTGCTTGCAATGCATGTTAAAGAGCTGAGATACCATCCACAGTCTTGAGAATTTATGTATAGCTTTCCTTTTTATGATGTTTAAGGAAAAATTCATGAGTAAGAAGATGCTTAATAGTCTTTCTAGCACACCTAGAAAAGTTGAAAGCATCATGTGCTAACAGTTCCACTACAATTTTAAACCAAAATCAGTGCAGACCATAAAGCTGCTTAACATTTCATACTAGAAACTTAACTGAGAATGGATACAACCAGGTTATAAAAGGTGTCCTAAAACATTTATGAAACTGAAGGCCTTTCTCAAAACGAAGATGAGAAGAAAGAACACAATGCATATCAAGCAGCATCACTTAACCTTTTCTAACAGATCCAAAATACTTTCCCACAGAAACTTGTTAAATCAGCGAGACTATCAGTAGCAAACCTCCAAAGGCAATACAAGAATAGCCAGTTATGCCAATTTTAGTGAACTCAATCACTCAGTGTAAGATGAAGCAGATGTATATTCTAGCAGTTTTACACTGATCTCCTGATCTTCACCTCCCTCCTGTTTTAGATCCATATGCTGGCTGCTTGGTTCTATTCATCCACTTTTTAACAGCTTGCACACCTCTAAAAGGGGTCTTCCATACCCTCCCTTGCACTAACATGGTGTAAGCAGTTATGCTGTCTGAACACCCTACATCAGGAGTACTGCCACTGGCATCGTTAAGGCAATAATCATTATTCAGCCCTCTCCTCCATTTCTAGTCCTCCAGACATCTTGCTTCTCATGGCTTCTCCCTGGTAAACAAAATTTCTTTGGCCATTTGAGTAGCACGTGCTTGAAAAGGAAGAAGCTGTTTCCCCCTCAAAATAAAGAGAAACAAAGCCAAACTTTCCATTAAAGGGCATCTAAAGTAGGAAACCGTGCATAGGAAGTATGCTTAAAGAGTCGAGTTTAAAAAATTATACAAGAGAGAAAAAAGGATTTACCTTTGAGCAACATGAGCACTGATATTAATTTTCCCCTAACCGTGTATTCCCAATCCATATTGATCTTGATTTTTGTCCCTGTTCCATTTCCTACTGGTAGGAAACTCCTCCTCCTTTACTCCACATCAGTGGAATATTTACTAAAGCTCTTCTCTTCCCCCCATCCTTAAGTCCAATTACTTAATCAGAATTAAAAGCCTGACAAAAAAAAAGCTATAACAAAAAAAAAAGTAAATAGATAGTATGTCTTACCGGGGCTGTGTTGTAACTATTCAGAGCTAACATGCAAAGAAAATGCACTGATACTTGCGACTACAGAAAACGGCACAAAGCATCAACACAACATATCAAAAACTCCACTAAGACAAAAATTGTGCCTTCAGCAACTAGTCATCACACACATTTCCTCAAATATTACTCTTAACCACTCTCTCTGCCCCTCCAAGTCTGCAGATGAAACTTGCTGACCTGCCTGAAAGTGCAAGTGAGCCATGGCTGGTTTCACTTAAATGTTGTCAGGCCAGTGCTCTGGCAGGGGACCAAGAACAATACTTGGCAGGGGAGCAGGGCATCCCACCACTCGGGGGGAAAGAAATAATGCTGACCACAGCAGCTCTTCCTGCACCTCTCTCTCCCCTGACACTCAGGAGCAACCCCACCACCTTCCACCATGGTTCTGACTGTACCGAGGACATGGGCTAATACTCACCATCCTCAACTCTTCAACTTCGCTGAAGTTCTCTCTGCCCTTCCCTCCCCCACTATACCCAACAAGATGATACTTGCTCACCACTCTGAGAAAGAAGCTTAATTTATTCAGCACAGAGAAGCATGAAACATGCCCTAGAAATCCTGAAGGCTCATCAGTGGGCAAAAGGAATCCCTGCACGCACAGCACCATTAAGAGGTTAAACTTGTACAAGCAATCACCTGCTTGTAGTCTCACCAAAGAAGTTCACAGACTAAAATGGACTGACTTACCAACCTGGTTTTCAGGGATCTTAATGAAAAAAAATAAATAAAAGTCACAAACTTTGTAAGATACACGATATAAAACAGATGGCACAAGTGCAACCAGAAATCCAGAAATTCCTCATTTCAGATACAAGCTGGATTTTCTTCTGAGGTATAATAAAAAAAAATAATGTTTTTTTTCCCTAGGAACAAAAAAAAAATAAATAATCATACTTCACAATAGGTTTGGGAAATGGATTGATCACCACTGGGAGAAAAGTGTAAATGCCCCACGGATACTGGGTTCTACATACTGGCCAGAGGGACTGGATGCCTTCCCACAAAATCAAAAGCATTGAAATCAAAATAAATATGTATGGAGGGGCTGAAGAAGCAAAGTTGTTCAGACGACTTTTCAGTAAGACTATTTTATTCACCTTTATTCTTAATAAGGTTTCTTCCCCTCAAAGCACCCATGAAAGGGTCATTAGAATTTCACATATGTGAAGTGCTTCCTTCCCCGTGTGTTCATCTGTCTCCACTGATTCATACACAGCTCTTCTCCAAAATATCCCTTAGAGGATAATCCCTTGTATTCCATTACATCTTTGTATTTTGTGTCAATATAACGTAGTAACACCATCCCAGATAGCAACTTTAAACAGTTTTGGTCCCAAAGCTAACATTAAAAGATAATGCAACAATCACTAGCGAAAAGAACCAGTCAGGCCCATTTAACAAGGAAGAAAATATATTAATACAAGCAAGTATAAACATTTCATTTGGTCAGAAAAACACTGAATTGTTAAGAGCAGCTGGAGAATTTTCATGACTGTAACAACTCAGTTGTACTGTTTACAAGTAGCCTTTATGAAAAAATATCTTTTCCAATCTTGGTAGTTATGCATGCAGATCAAGAATAACTACACATGACCTCAGCTGTGTGCTTATGGCTATATTCATCCCACTCTGCACCGGACAAGCAGAAAAAGGAACATATAATGAATGGGAAGTTTTCCAAAGCCCAACTACCTACTCAAGTCCAGAAGGCACTCTTCTATATTTGCATTCACCTAGGTTTATAGACATCCTTCACTGTCTACCTACACATGAAGTTTTTGTACTCCGCAGTACAAAGGTAACTGTGCAATTGTACATGCACTTCTAAAACAATTTAATCTTAAGAAGTTTAGACATAAACTTATGTCTAAACATTAAATACAAATGACCTGCAAAGACTGAACAATGTACTACCACCTTGAAACACAACGATGTAAGACACCTTCAAAAATCTAAAAAACATCCACATAGTATCACATCAGAATGAAGAAAGGAGTTATTATAGCTTTAATTACAGTTGAACTGCAAGCCCTTATTGACTAAAGGAACAGCTAGTCACTAAGTGTTATCCTTAACTTGTTGCTGATAGGATAAAAGGCTATGGCTATTTCACCACCATTTAGCAGTTGCTATTAGCAGACATTTGTCAAAATAACAAAGAAACATTTTGTAAATAGTGAAGTAGATAGAGCAGGTTCTTTTAGCAAATGTCATATAGCTGGTTTGTTCCCGTCAGCTACTCTGTTTTCACAGAAGATTTCTAATTTTAATAAGCAGGATTTCATTTGGCAACAAACTCGCATCTCTCATGAGAATCTGGATTTATAAATGTTAGCTTATTTTTAAAAACATTTATAAACTGGCAGACCTCAGATCCAATAATAGTTTCAACACTGCCCTTAACAGCAAAGTCCAATCTAATATGATTCAGCCCAGGGATGCGATCTGGCACGAGAAGGTTTCTCACTTCAGCAAGTGAAGAATACGGCCAGGAAGGCCAGTTATACAGCTCAAGCCTATGGACTTGTCATATCCACAAGCCCCAACATATCCACCTAAATGCCACTCCAGCAGCATCTGGTCTAGGACCAAGAGCCCCTTGGTTTTATTTGAAGGCAATCCCCATCAGAAAGGCGGGACACCCCCACGCACCCCTCTTCCTGCCCGTCAGAGCCAGCCTCTCTCGCCCCATGCACCTCCTGGCACGTGCCCCTGCGTGGCGGAGCGTGTCTGCCAGCACGGCTTCCTCCCGGGCCAGGGAGCAGCGTCACCTCCATCCAGCTCATTATCACCCAACCTGCACTTACCTGTGGCAACCAAGCCCCAAGCATTGCCCAAACGCTTTTGGAGTGACAGTTCCACTAAGCAGGAAGCACCTCATTTCCAGTTTATTACTTTGTTTACTGGCTACATCATTCCAACACGGAAAAGTTGAAGTGCTTTGTGGCATTTCAATGTGAAGATAATATAAAATTAAAGTGCCTGTATCATGGCGCAACGTAAGACACTAAAACGCCACTTATAGCTTTTCAAAGGATATTTTCACTTCCTGATCTGAATACTCTGCAGCTCATCACCTTTGCTATAAAGTTTTCCACAAAAATCTTTCAGAGTTAATGTAGGGCATAAAACTAAGTCTTGTTTTAAAAACAAGGACCTTATCCAGATCTCCTAACTTAACAATTAACTCCATAACTCCTACACACACTGGTTCAGCTCACTTTAATCACAATAATACACTGCCTCATGCCCTCATCCTTCCTCCCAAAAATTTGAAGGAAAGCATCCAATCAACTGTACATCGTCATTAATCTCTCCTCCAGCTTTCCTCACAGATACATCCAGAAATCCTTTGGCTATGTTTCCAACAGCAGGTAGTAAACAGACTTTTGTTTCACTGAATTTGTTGACCCAAAAGAGTTAGCTCTTTCCATAACAAACTGCCAAATAAAGTGGAAGAAAGTTTCTTAACCTGATTACTACAAAGAGACCCAGAGGCACATATTCCAGTTTGACTTGCAAAGAAGGAAGAAGAGAAAAAGCAATCTTCAGACTAATTGTTCCTCTCCTATAGAGAGAAAGCCATTTCTTTAAATTAAATTGTCCCAAGAAGGGACAACTGCTTTTTGCTTAATTTGTAAGGGGAAACAGAACAGTCTCTACACAGAGAACAAACAGCAGAGAAATAAATAAAGCAAGGTAATAAAAAAGTAAGACTAGCATAAGGTGATAAAAAACAGCCAGCATTTAGAAACAAAGAAGCCCATCTTCCTCCTTTTAACTGATCATTCACGCAGTGAGGGGGAAGGAAGAGGAAGGAGCAGTAAGTCTGAGCTAATTAGACTATAGTAAGACTTCTGATGTCTTGTAACATTCCCACAGTAAAATATGACTATACTGTAGATTCATCTAAACCACAAGATTTTTTCCAGTTGTGCACCAAGTGTACTCTAAGAGTACATAACAACCCTTCTGAGCTTGGCAGTAAGCTATCACCCTGACATTAGGCAATGTTTTCATTAACTCCGATGGTGAAACAGTGTGTTTATACAGTTTAGGAAAAAAGCTGAACTGGAAGAGTTCGCAAGCGCTCTGCTACGAAGTCTAGTTCTGTCTTCCAAACTCAACAAACGGGCGAAGCGATCAGAAGTCATTAGAACGAAGTTCAATAGAAGCAAGAGCAAAGCTCTGCACTTGAGAAAGGAAACATGCAACAGAAGCAGCTGACTAGGCAGCTGTACTGCAGAAACTAAATCGTGATGATATCATGGATCAAAACTGATATGTTGTTACTGTAGAAAGACAAAAAAACAGAACTCGAACTTCATTCCAAAAAAATCATATGTAAGAAAGGCAGATAAATCATTCTTCTCACTGGCACTGGTGAAGTCTCAGCTGAAGCCACATGACAACTGTATTTTAATATGCTTCAACACTTCTCTTTAAGAATGTAGTGTAAGAAAAGGTAAAGCCAAGCCACATTAGTTACTGCATTCTCTGGACCTGGTATAGAGGTAGTTATGTGGCTGTGCTTAGAGCAACCACTGCCCTTCCACACTGACACCCCATCTGATGCACCAGTTCTGAACGATGCTCAGGGGACACGTCCTGGGTCCCTTCATGCCAAAGGAGTAAGTCCACATTTTCACCTGCACTTTCAGTCCTCTCTTCCTCACTTGCAAAACTGTTCCACAGGTTTGCTAGGCAACACGCCACATTCTATCTTGTCCATACTGCTCTCATATATTGCATGCTTACATCTGTAATTTTCAAACTCTCCTGACTATAAAGGGAGGTAAGTACCTGAGGGCCCGATTTCCCCTTTTTTCTTCATTTCTGCTCATCGCTCTCACCTGTTTTAATTAAAACACTATACCACATTTCCTACTTTAAAAAGTGGTTACATGTTTAGATCTCCCCTTTCTTCTCCTGCACCACCCATTTTTTTGCTGGCGATAACAAGAATCTTATTGGTAGTATGACAAAGGCTAAACCATACCTTCTCCCAACATGCCTGGGCATTACAATCTTATTAAAACTTAATTCTAACTACAAGAACTACATAACTTTGCTCAAAATGGATTCTGATATAATTAGTTATAAGAATGAAAAAAAAAAAAAAAAACCACCAAAACCTACCAAAACATTTTCACCGTTTTGAAACGGTGTGGATTTGCAGTCTTCTCACGATTTGGAAGGTGTGAAGGCTGTGGCAAGTTGAGTTTTCTGCTTCTCCCCTGTCCTTTGCTATTTATTTGCAACGATTGGAAGCAGGTGACTGCACACTTGACTGCTTGTGTCCTGCGGTGCAGCTGCCGCACAGAAAGCAGCACATGTAAACATTTGCATGATTCCTGCCTCCTAAGAGTCTCCGTGGGCTGCATGTGGCATTTAGGCAGCACTTTCACAACTCCCTTTGTGCAGGGTATTGCTCTACATCACACACAGCTAAGCTAGAGGTATGCACCAAAATGGCCGGAGAGACTCTCCAATGTTTGGCAAGATCCATTATTTATTTCAAGATTTTTGTTAATTATCTCAAAAGAATTTCAAGACACTACTTCTGAAGGGTTTCACCCAGTGTGTGATAGACAATTTACAACAGGTAGGAATCTCAATTTATTAACTGTCAGCTTAGGGGAAAAAAAAAAAACAAAAACACCAACCAACCACAGAACCACAACCCAACAAACTAAAAACTTGCTTTCTTTAAAAATTTGGTTTCCTCTACACCAGATCACTTAAAAAAAAAAAAAAGGCATCTGATCTCTTGTCATACAGCAACTAAAAATGTTTCCAATGGTCTAACTTTTTCTGCCTAAAAGAGAAAACAGACAAAGGTCATATAAAGGTTTTCAACTGCTACAGCAGAACATTTTAAAGCTGAAAATATTGACTTGGGTTTTACCTACCTATTTTGAAATTTTATTTCACCTTGCTAGTAAATGGTTTTCAAACTTCAGGGTCCGGTATTAAAAAATCCAAAGAGATTCTAAAAACAGCCTGCCTTGCTGCAATCGATCAGGTGAAGGTTTAAGCAATTAAAAAACAAGGGGGAAAGCAAAGAGAAAAGCCTGTTTCAAAACCCTAGTACTTAAACACCATTAATTTATGCGATCAGTTCTGTACTATTGCCATGCCATATAATCCTTACCGCATATACATACAAGAAATCCACCTAAGAGTGGTCATTTATGCGGTGTCACTATTAGCAAACGTGTCATTAGCAAACCTAATTAAGATGTGCATGTCACGTAAGTGTTAGTATTTAATGCACAGGCATCTAAGCTTCTGCTAAAGTGTTTCTCAAAGCACCAAAGTGATTATGACACAAAAACAATGTGTTTTTAAAATTGAAAGCAAACAGCTAAACAATGGAATCACCAAAACTCGAAGAAACCTAAGTATCCAAGCAAGGAGGGTCTTTTTAAATTAACACTCAGAATTCTACGATGACACAAGATTTGTTCAAAAAAATAATAATCTTGCTTTCACTAACAGGAATCGATAATCACTGCTCATGTGGATCAAAATAGAAGTCATGACATATTTTCAACTCTAGGGGCATCAGCAGCTGTTGCTATACTGCAAAAGAGCTGAAGTGTTTTTATAAACATAGGCAGCCGACTTTATTTTTCTGTAAAACCAGGTGTCAGTAATCCAGATAAGGCAGTAACCAAATGATCGTGAAAAAAAAAATAAATATTTCGACATACGCGTTATGCCATATCTCCTTTGTAACTGGAACATAAAAAAAGACCACTGTCAGGTTACAAAACCCCACAGATGGAAGTTAGGGTTATCTTCAGGGTGCTTTTCAGCTACATTCTGGCATTTTTGTGCCTGTGCCGGCATTGTCTGCCGATGCCCGGTTTGCCTTTGACCGGCTCGGCCTGAGCACTGCAGCCGCCGGCTGGATCCACGCACAAACTGCAGCATTCCCACAGCAGGAGGGGTTTGCCAGGGTGTTTGTCTGTCTGTCTGTCTGTCTCCCTCCCAGCCAAGACAATGGAGAGGCGAAGGGCAGGACACCGGGCTGACGAACCCTCGGAGGGTGCCCCGGCAGAACCGTCACCATTTCCCGAGGTGAACGCCGATAGCCGGGTTCTCTCCCATCCCCCCCAGAACGACAGGGAAGGGGATGAGGAAACAGAGAGATAACACCGAAACAAAACAGCAGGCTACTTCTAGAAACAAAACAAAACATAAGATAAATATCTTGATAAACCGTTTACCTCGTTCCGGCTTCATTTTCTCCGTCTCCTCGGAGGGGTCTGGCCCGAGCCGAAGTGCTCCGCTGCTCCCCCGGACACGACTGGCTGTCGCTGCCTCCAGCTAGCGATATTAATTATTTTTTTTATTTTTTTTTTCCCGTGCGTGTAAAAACAATCAAGCCGGAGGGAGGCCGCGCCGCCGGGGGCTGGCCCGACCCCGCGGCTCGCAGTGGGCCCGCGGGCGGGCTGAGGGCCGGGGAGGAGGGGGGGGGGCTAAGGGCCGGCGGCCTCTCCCCGCGCCCGGCCGGCCTGTCCTTCCGTGACACGGCGCCGAGCGGGGGCTATTTATAACCTCCTGGGGAAAGAATCCCACAACAACAGACCTCGGCTCTGACTCACCGCGGCCCCGGGCGATGGCAGCCCCGGAGTCCCCTCCCTCACGCCTGCCCCGAAGAGGGCAGCCGGCGCCCTCTCGCCCCCCCCCTCCCCCCCGCCGCACCGGGCCCCCAGCTCCGTCACCGGCCGGTGGCTGGCGGCGGGGGGCTGCCCGCCACCTTCATCCCTGGCCCCGCCGCGCTTCGCCCCGCTCAGACAGCCCGCGCCTGCCGCCGCCGTAGAGCGCGGCTCTTCATGGCTCTGCCTCCTGCCCTTCCTCCTCCTCCTCCTCCTCCTCCTCCTCCTCCTCCTCCTCCACGCCGCTGACTAACTCCCCTCCTCTCCGCCGGGCACTCCCCGCCTCCCTCCGAGCGGGGCACACACATCACAGCCCGGCGGCGGCGGGCAGAGCAGCGCGGGCGCGAGGGAGCCGCCGGCAGGGGGGAACGCGGCCGCCGCCAGCACGGGGCCCCGCGCCGCTCCGCGCCCATCCCGCCCCCCGGGCCGGGCCCGCCCGCCCCCCAACGGCATCACGTGACCAGCGGTGACCAATCCCTGGCCCTCACTTCCTGCCTCGCTCGCCGCCGAGTAACTCGGTTCTCATGGCAACGGAGCGCCGACCCGCCTGGGGCCTACCGGCGGCGGGGAGCGCGGCCGCCGCTGCACCGCCGCCCCGGAGGAGGGCTAGCCGCCGTTTATCTGTTCACCTAAATGGCATCTATCCCCCTTACAGGTAGGTTCCCCCCTTCTCCCCGTAGAGCGGCCCCTCACTCACCTGGCCCTGGTGGCCCCTCCGCCTGTTCCCTCGAACGGCCTCTGCCTCCTCGCCCCGCAGAGCTACACAGGTGCCTCCGCGCTGGCGCCCCGAATCTCCACAGGAACGCCTGCCCATCGCTGCCGGGATTTATACAGTTATATATATAGGCGCCTGCTGAGTGGGGATTCAGAAGTGTGAACTGCCCGGTCAGCGGGAGGTTGCGCCCTCACCCTCTCTTATCGCCCGGCCGGAGGAGCTGCCAAGGAGGGGAGGAGGCTGCCTTTGTGTCCGCGGCCCCGGGGGGGGAAACTGCCCCTCATATGCCTGCTGGCTGCTGGCTTGACGATCACTTCACAACGATAACGATTTTGTCCGGAGAAACAATGGAGTCAGCTGGTTTGCGCTTACACAACCGCCTTAATCCAGCAGCCATTCAAGTTTCCCCGAGAGGAGTGGGCCTGCCGCCACCCCTCATTTCGAGGCCTACCTGGAAAAGCCCGTTGGGGGTCACCGACCTTCCTGTGGCTCTAAGCCCTTTCCGTGCCCTGAGCTCACTCCATCGGGGTGCAGACACGCTGCTAATACCCCCGCAGAAAAGGGGGGAAACAAGCTTCTGTGGTAATAATAATGAAGGCAAAAGAAATAAGATGTTGCTAAGGCAGAAAAAACCTCGGACAATCAAAGAAAACAAACGTGTCGTATTGTCCCGTAGATAGCAAAAAGACACAAGGAGCCTAACCTGGCAAAACTGGGACATTCCCTTAAAACTGCAAGGTTGCTGGCAGTTACAAAGTGTTGAAAATAAAAGTATGTGTCCTTTGGGTGAATTTAACTCATTAAAATGTGAAAACCAACCTCCAAATCTTAAGCCTCTGCCTCTCCTAGATGAGACCCCCTTCTCACTGAGAACACATAGTAATCTATGAATGTGCTATATCTTTAATTCAAAGTGAGAATATGAGTATCCAGTAGGAGCTTATTGTGATATCATTAGCCACCAATGGTAAGTATAATATGCTAATTAACCAGTTTTTGTAAAATATAAAAGCTTACAATGTATAAGCCAAGGTGTGCTGGCTTTGTGGAGTTTGCACCTAGCACTCATCTTTGTCCAGGCATGAAATAAACAACTATCTCCATACTATGTGTGGATTCCTTGTACACCGGGTAAAGAACCCAGATTTGGAACAACACAAGGATTCCCTTTTCCAACAGGGGCCCAGATCTATGCAGGCTCAAAGTGCTGTGGTGTGAGGACCTCGTGACAGCAAAGAAAATGGAAAAAGTACCAGGGAATGGCTAGTACCAGGGCTGGGGCAAGCCCCATAGACAGCCCTGTTGCTCTGGGTTGAAAAGTCAGAAAAGACAGCTGGGATGATAGAGCCCTCTCTTGCTTTAATATGGTGCTGTAGTTGGGTTCTACACAGACAGAGCCACACCTCTGGTCCTTACACTGGCAATTCCCTGCCACTGTCAGTGTTGTTTACAAATGCTTCCACCTTATAGGCAGAGCCTTATGGGGAGCACTCACTCTTTACAACAAGGTAACTTATAAATATGCCCATCTTCTGGCATTTCTATAGGGGAGCAGCGCACAAGGGTCAGTCAACACCCCAGCCTTTCTGGTGCACCAGGATCCCCGCAGATGGACTATACACCTAGGATCTGTGTAGCCACCCTCATCTCAGCTGGGTGAGCTGCCACTGAAGATATTGCAAAGAATGTAAAATTTCAGAACAACTCAATTCTACGTTGTTTGGCTCATACGAACTGCACCTATTTCCCTCTCTCATTTATCAGTTGTACATCGTTACACTGGGAGGGTGCTTCGCCGAATAAACTGTCCAGTAAATACCTCTCATTTCAGTCATACCCTGAAACACACAGGCAAGTGGGAGGGCATCACATGCAGTGCTGTGATATTACACTCATAAGTACATGAGTGTCACTTCTGTTGCTGTGTGATGACTGCTGTGGACGTGTTTGATAATTACAGATCTCAGAGTTCTGCCGGATGCAATATAATTGCAAATGTGGCAATCCAGAATTATAAAAGGAAGAATTTGACTGAGCAATAAACAGTGTAGATGTATGTATATGTGAAGTTCAGCATGACTCCACTGAGTATGATTCAGCCACCTGTCAGATCCTCCTACCGGTGATAGTCATCCTAATGAAAAGTCACATCCTTTAGGCCACTAATTGTTGCTGTAAGACATTACAAATTAGTTTGTAGCTTGTTCTAATATTGGATTTACAGTCAAAATTGAATTTGCCATTCTAGTGTTCAACTACAACTGTAGCTATTTAACTGTTATGCTTCAGTATTTTTTATTAGTAGTATTTTTTATTAGTTTTTTAAGTCTTGATCTCACTTCAGCGCTGTTTTTTAAACAGTTCACCAGACACAAATAGGCCCAACTTCCAAGAAAATTTTCTCTCGTAGCACCTTTTCCATAGTGTTTTTTTAACTAATGAGCCAAATAGTAAGTGCACAGTTTCCCATTACTTCATAGTTCTTATGAGGATTTCAAGCCAATGGGAAATGTAGGTGCCAGGCTGAAAACCATTTATCATAAATAAAAAGTTCTAATGGCTATGACAAGAGTAACCCCAGTCTGGACTGCGGAGTCCTATTCTACTTGGCTGTGTAGGAGATTTCAGGGTCAGCTTCCTTTCTTGAGTCAGACCATTTCTGGGCTCAGAGAGCAAAAGGTATGTCCAAGTTATGTGCTTCAGATCCTGCTTCACTTCAGACAAAGAAGGACAGTTTCCCTTTTGACCATGTAAACATATAAC
Organism: Scolopax mira; assembly: GCA_004320125.1. Lineage (NCBI taxonomy): Eukaryota > Metazoa > Chordata > Aves > Charadriiformes > Scolopacidae > Scolopax > Scolopax mira. The sequence continues at coordinate 132,659 of BJBW01000775.1, read as the reverse complement.
ATCTGAAAAATAAGCAGAACAGAATATTGAGACTGGTTAGAGACATCTAATTATATGGTATGTATAACATTAAAAGCAAAATAAAAATAAACAATAAAAAAAAAACCCCATTGGGTACTTACTTTGGCTAAAATGGCTAAAAATGGCCTTGAACTCATAACTTTCCTCTCAGTCACCAACTGAATGAGCACTGCATGAATATATAAAGAAAATAAGGCATAACAGGCTTCAACCATGAGAATTCGCTTACACATACTTGGAAATTTTTTGAGAACAATGACAGTATTGACATGGATTTCTGACCTCAGAAGCTGACCATCAAGTTAAACTATCTGAAAGGCGTATGGCTGCATTACGCATCACACAAAAGCAGGATTAGGGTAGAAACACTAACAGAACTTTAACCACCCTCACATTGCCGAGTCTCAACCAACACGTGCTTCTGGGAGCCCAAGCAGGGACAAAACCCAGTTTCTTATCAGTGTGTGTCTCAGGGTTGGTTAACGTTGGTGTCTAGACAGGTGACATTCACAGGCTTTCCCAGGCTCAGGCAGCAGCATCCCTGCAGTCAAAGTGGCTCTTGCATATAGTTTCTGGTGTGGAAAAGGATTGAGTTTTGGTGGCAGACTCTTTCGCAGTGGAAACCTTAGCAGGACTGCTCTACCTCCTTTTCCTGGAATGTGTCTTTTTCTTTATGAATACTACCCACATGTGAAACTTTGCTGACACTGGCCATTGGATTTTTTAAAAAAATCTTTGCTTGGAGCAGCATGACACAGTGATGTCACATAAGCCTTGTTCATATAGAAATGGTTTTTTTGTTTTTTTAAATAAAACAAGATAAATATATGGCTGTGTTTTCTTTCAGAACTTCAGCACTTTAACGCTTTTGGCACAGTTCCTGCAACCTGGAACAGAATGTATTTTAGGCTCTATCCCCAAGTGTCTTTTCAGCCTTAGCTGTCACAGAAGTGATGTCTGATGCAGCAGATCAAGATTCCTGTGATTCCTGGAGACAATTACTGCCTGTTAAGTGATGTGGCACAACTGCTTTTGACATGGCCGCCACCTCTGTGGTATAAAGCCACCATACGTGGGAGATGATTATAGCCAAAGGATGAAGGCAACCAGAAATAGACTAGAAGATTCAGTATACAGTAAAATAAATTTGAAGTGTGCTAAAAAAACCCCAAAACTATGAAGAATCAACTGTAATTTAATTGTCACTAGTAGTAACCACTTTGGAAAGAGCATTAAAGTAGAAATGAGTTATGTGTTTGTAGGAATTTATTAGTCCACAAGAGCAAAAGAGGAAGCTGTTACTGAAACCGAGAGAATTATAAACCAATATAATTAAAATGTCAATATATTCTAAAAGTTTATTTTTAGGGTTTATAAATGTTTTGGGTTTTAATTCATCAGTGTATACAGATAAGTGGGTCTAGTTGAATGGAGGAGAATTCATGATAATTCTTTACCAAGACACCTAATAACCACAAGAAGCAAGGATAACTTGAGAACACTGTTTTCTGTACATATGCCTACCTTTGTGTTACTGCCATTGGCTTCAGCCTCCAATACACGTTTTAGCCCCATTTATCTTTTTTTTAACAGCTAGATTTAAATATTTTATCAGCATCAACCCAATCTGATTAAAAATGCAGTTACATTTGGTGCTTGCCTCAGGATCAAAGAGAGGAAAGTAAGTTCATCTTTTTGTTTTGAGTCTCCAAACACAGACCATCATACCAGAAGATCTGGCAAGGTGGGCTGTAGAACTCATGTTCTGCAGAATAACATGTGCTGAGAACTCAGTGTATTTAGTGTGTGCTGATACAATTATACATAGGAATAGGAAATGGAAACCACCAGCCCAGGATGTCCAACATTAGCTCATAACCATATTTGAGCATTTAAATAAAACAGCCTGATTTTCAAAGGAAAAATCATCACCAGCTCCCATTGACTTCAGCAGAATTTTTCAATTCACAGCTGTTTCAAAAATCAGCCCACCTCTACACAGGTTCCAAATTATGTAACTAGACACCTAATTTTAGATACTTATTTTTTATATTTTTGGCTTTTGAGCTTGAGTCTCATCTTATTACATCAGGTCTCCCTGGTATAAATGCATCAGTTAAGCCAATAGAATTACTTCTACAGGAAACCTGTCTCGTGACTGGAAAATCAGGATCTGCGACAGAGTAGAAAAAGCAATATTTTAGTCTTCTTTCTTAGAAATACACAAATCTTGGCCCTGGTGCTGAATATTTTGAAGAGAATAAACAAATGTAACAAGTGTGTCAACAAGTGTTCTTCCCTTAGACCCTGGTATTTGCTAACTTACAGGCATTTATCTTTTCATACAGTTCCTGCCAAAAACCTCCATTGCTTAATTTCACTATTAATTGTCCCTTTCAAAGTAAAAGTATATAAGTGTAATCATGCGTTGCCTCCTAAATTCACTTTTTAAAATTAGTAAAATGGGGTTTACTGGGTTGCCTTTTTCCCTGCGTGCTCCCAAATTGCTTTGTTTTACAATCAGTACTTTCTCACCAGAGACACAGCCAAAGTTGAGCTGAGGGAACCATGAGAATAACAACGCAGTGATTGCACTCCTCTCCAAAGGAAAGCTTATCCTCCTCGCCAGAAATAATTTCCTGGCCTTGACACTTCGCTACTAAACCCTGTTTACATACAGGAGATTCTTTTAGTTGGAAGCAACCGGTCCCTGTCCTGTGCTGCTCCTCAAGTTCCCCCGATCACATGGGATGCCCTGTGCCACCTTTGCTCTTCTGGCGGCAGCCACGGGAGCTTAGCACTTCTCAGGGTGGAATCTCTTCTCCTGCTGCTCTTCCAGACACTGAGGTCTAGCAGTCAGGCCTTCTTGCCAACAGAAATCAAGCCTTTCCTGCGTTTCCATAATTCACTTTGGAAACAGTAACTTCTATAATTTCTGTTTGGAGCAACTCCTAAGATGATGTTTCATAAATGCTGTGTGCTGCTCTAGTAACTGGTCTGTGATGTGCAATCAGATACCAGCTCTGAAAAAGAATAGTGCTGTCTCATCTGGAGTGGTGACTGGTGGTAATGGCAATATACAAGTATGAAGATAGACACATGAAGGTTCTGCTTTACAAAAAAGACTAACCACCTGTTCTAGATAAATGCCAATCTAAGCAGATACCTACTCAGTGAGATCGCAACAGCTAGGTTTCATTGCATCAGCACTTGACTAATCAGGCTCAAATGCACTGAAAAGTAAATGATGTACTTGTGAATAGATCATTAATTTCTGAAAGAGAGGGAAATTATTGTCTTTTACATAGAGGATCTTTTCTGTGGCTGTAATATTTGTCTCAGACTGGAAACAGTTAGGGTTTGAGGCTTTTTTTTTTTCACCCCCAATATTTTTTCAAGGGGATTGTGCAAGTTCACTGATGAATGCTAACATTACACAATGTTTACCCAGAACTAAGCTTGATGGAAACATTAATCAGAAAACATATAGGTTTCCATATTAAAAATGAATTTTTTGTAGCAACAAAGAGTCCTGATGTTTCCTGAATAGAGTCTAGAGATGCACGTTTGCCAAGAGAAACAGCAACATGTCACCAACAGTAGACGTTTTTGGGAAAAGAGAAGTACAAAACCCGTTTCCAATCTAGGCCATCTCTCGCCACTCTCAGTTTACTTCTGTGCAGCAATATCCAGGAGCTATACCCCAGTTACTGAGTGATCCGGGCAGGAATCCAAACCCTCCAGTTTACATTATTTCTATTAATTCCAGTGGAAAGTGAGTGCATCACACTTGGAAGGAGGTGTTTGAAATTTTGCAATGCTGTTTTCCTATTGCTAATGGCTCAACGTATCTCGCAATAATTTCCCACACGGTTCTGCACAAGTAATTGCACAAAATTAATTGCCGGTGTAATTCCATCTGATCAGAGTTCATGAAGTTCAACTTCTGATGCCTCCACCAGCCCTGTTGCCTTTCCCTCTTACCACAGCAGCCAGGTCGTGGTTTAGCACTGCGCCGACGAGTCAGCAGCACATCCCAGCAGCTTCTTCCAGCTGAAGAGAAGACCCTCATATGGATTTTGTACCACAACCACCTTTTGCCAATTTTTTCCTACAGGGCTGTCTGCAGCCTTGCCATCCTATTTAGCCTCTGGACTTGCCGGTTTCAGGCAGTGCTCATCCTCCATTAGTGCCCATTTCATCAACAGGTCTGACAGTCACAGGTGAAGCAGAGCCAGCCTTCCTCCAAAGGTCCAGCTCTCTGGCCATCTCACTCTTGTGCCCCAGAGAAAACTGACACAGCGAGCACATTCGCAACACATTAAAGAATTACTACAGCTGCGCTGCTGAGCATATTGAAATTACAGACAACTTTCCACAGGCACCATAAATGAAAAGGATAATTTGTTTATGTAGAGAAGCAATTACCTTGCTGGAACAAGCGGCGCAGCCTATAGTTCCACCCAGGCTAAATTAACACCACAACTCCTACTAGACTTACCAGAGAGTAGGGCAGGAAAGTAGCATGTTGTTAAATACGGGGCAATAGTTAATGTAACCACACGCATGATTTACAAGAGAAGTTGCATATCATTTACTAAAGTAGTCAGTGAGTTGGGACTCATTAGGTAAATGCCAGAGCTATTGCAAAACTGCATGGCCTCATTCTAAAAATTCTAGTTGCATAGTTATTAGCCAGACCCCTTCTAATATATTCATGGCTATTTAGCAGATACACTATATGTAACACGAATGGAAACAGCACTGAACAGAAAGGGTTACAAATAGTCATCGGGACTGATTTTTCAATAAAGAAAAGGGAAAATTGCCCAGATCCAGGTTTCTCTGGTTCTCAAATTTTTTCTTCTTTATAAGAATAAAATAGTATAATAAAATAAATAAAAAAGTATTCCCTGAAATTCCACTGATTAGCTGCTGTCCTGTAATTGTATAACCCATAGTGAAGAACACTACAGCTCACCTCGCTCGCTGGCAAGGTTTGTTATATCAGATGTGGGCCCAGCTCCACTTTCTTCATATACCAAATTTTTCTTGACCAAGACAACATCTCTCAGCCCAAGTGTGGTGTTTGTAAGCTTTGCTGTACCTAAACCAAACCAACTTATTTTTTCAGGAGTCTGACATCTTCTGAAAATGAGAACATAATAGCAACTATAGCAAAAAAATAAGCATTAAAAGCTGAAAACAGAAAGGCCTGATTGTACTGTGCCATGTAAAAAAAAAAAGAAAATACCTGTGCCTGACAAATGTCATCAATGGTGAAATCCTTGGCCCATATACAAAGGTCAATTCCCCTTCACACAGAGGGAGCTAGGATTTCAACTCGAGCTATATTCGGTAGTGCTTTCTCTGCTACTTTCATACCACATCAATTATATTTTTAATCCTTACAGTTGATTTATTCTCATGCTGTATAACACCATTTGGAGGGGAAGGGAAGTTGACATTTGTTCAAGGATCTCAAACAAAAGGAATAAAGAACAGTATGTATACTAAAAAAAAAAAGACAGCATGCTATGAAATTGCTCACCTTTGGATGTCAATTAAAACTTTAAAATGAAAAAGAGCTCTGTGCATATTTATAGCAAAGTCAATCTTTACTTAATTAGGCTAGAGTTGGTTTTTTTTAACTAGCAATACAGTTAGAACATTGTAGCTATATCTGTACTTATATTGCTTTTGGCTCCTTCTGAATTTCTTGGTTAATTTATTTTACCTTTAAGTTGTTTAACTGAGTTTCTTTGCACAAAACATAAGCAGCTTCACTGCCTGGAAAACAAAGCCTAATTGTTCTCCTGCTTGCACCAGTGCAAATCAGCAATGATCTTGCCAGTCTATAGAATTACATCAATGTAAAGCTGACGTCAGAGAGATAGTAATCAAAGTCCTTGTTTCAAAGTTAATTGTTTTTGCTTAAAAAAAAAAAAAAGAAAAGAAAAGATGAGCACAGAACACATCTGTTCCCCTTCCCAACAGAAGCGTCAAAGAAGTGCTGCAGTTTTGGCATCAGATCTGTGTGGCATTTGAACACATGGATCACATTTCAAAAACGTGGCCATGGCCACAACCCATCATGCTAAGAGTCCATTTCCTTTCTCTGATTTTAAGGAAGGGGAGGGTTTTGTCTCTGTTTGTTTGCTGTCATTGAGATGACTTTTTCCACTGTCCAGAGCCAGCAGCAAAGCATCACCAGCTCCAGGCAATAAAGCTCCAGCAACAAACACATGTCCCATTCAAGGACATTCCTCAGCTTTGCTTCACCGAGACAATTCTTCTGCACATTTAACGCTTTCAGATTTTTGTTTGGCAAATGAAAGAGGCATCATACCAAGACTTGCAATCTTTTTTCCTCTCCCTTCTTTAAATAAATATATTGCTTATGCAAGGGACTAAGTTGGGGAGCTGGGAGGAAGATACAGAGTTCACAGAGCTCCTGGGCTCTGCCAGGAGGCTGCCCTTGAATGTGGCATCTTCAGGGCTGCTCTAATTTATGGCAGACGCCTACTGGATGTCCCAGCACAGCATCACCTTGTGGAGACACAAACTGTGTGAAGTTGCTTTCCTCCCATTCCTTCTATGGGAGCCTACCAGCCTTCTGGATTCATTTCCCTTATGTTTAAAAATCTGGATCCTCGGTGCAGTGGACTCTTGCCCCTGCAGCAACCATCTGTAGCCAGAACCCACCCAGTCTGCACAGCAGAGGAGAGCCAGGTTTGCACAGTCACTGCGGCAGCTCAGGCATTGGGGATGCTGCCAGAGCCCTCATGATCTTCTCAGCCACCACCACACGCAACTGACACCTGGCTGCCCCTATCCTATTCCTCCTATTCTCCATTCCTACCCCATGTGGCACTACAGCTTGGAAGAGTGGCTGGAAAGCTGCCCAACAGAAAAAGACCTAGGGGCATTGGCTGGCAGTCGGTTGAATATGAGACAGCAGTGTGCTCAGGTGGCCAAGAAGGTCAACAGCATCCTGGCCTGTATCAGGAATAGTGTGGCCAGAAGGACTAGGGCAGTGCTCGTCCTGCTGTTACTCCACTGGTGAGGCTGCACCCCAAGTGCAAAACTGTATTCAGTTTTGGACCTCACTACAAGAAATACATGGAGTTGCTGGAACACATCCAGCGAAGGGCTGGTGAAGGGTCTGGAGAACAAGTGTTACGAGGAGCAGCTGAGGGAACTAGGGTTGTTCAGCCTGGAAAAAAGAAGGCTGAGGGGAGACCTTCTCACTCTCTACAGCTACCTGAAAGGAGGTTATAGTGAGGTGGGGATTGGTCTCATCTCCCAAGTAATAGGTGATAGGATAAGAAGAAACAGCCTTAAGTTGTGCCAGGGGAGGTTTAGGATGGATATTAAGAAGAATTTCTTCACTGAAAGGGTTATCAAACATTGGAACAGACTGCCTAGGGGAGCAGTGGATTCATCATCCCTGGAGGTATTTAAAAGACAGGTAGACATAATACCGAGGGACAGGATTTAGTGGTGGTTTTGGCAGTGTTAGCTGGCTTGATGATCATAAAGGTCCCTTCCAACCTAGATGATTCTATTCTTGTTTCCTTCAGCAGATTTCAAGGGCTGACCAGGAATGCTGGTTTTTGCTTGCACTGCAGGACTTCCCCTTCTGATAACAGTCTCCTCCAGCTGTGCTATAGGTGCCCAAAAGCTTTACCTGGCAGCAGTTCTTGGCAGTTCTATAACACTGGCTCAACAATGCTTGTATGACAATAGCAGGGATTAAGCCTGTGCTGATTACACAAGCCAGAACCACACGATCTAATTGACATGCTCTGCCTCTCAAACAACTTTCATCAGAGGTTCCAAGTGGAGTGATTTAGAAATGACAAACAAATTGATGTTGATCTGGCGTTTTTTTACATCATTGTTCGAATACCAGAAGTACCATGGGTGCTGATCAGCTCCTTACATACAAACGACCTAGCAAAGCAGTAACTTAATATATGTTTATAAAATAAAACACCTGAGGTGCCACAGTATGCAGAGAAACTACAGTTTTATGTTGAAGAGAAAACACAGAGATTCCCTCGCACTTCTCTGGGGTAAGGGAATATATATTTTCAGTAGTATAGTTACAAGGAGGAAAATGAACAAACCAGAGGTGAAGAAAACAAAGTGAAAACACACCAGGTTACAGATAAAAATTAACTGCTGAATCTAAGCAGAAGGGTGAGACTGATTAGTTCTGATCAGTGGTCGTCCTCAGTGCACCCCCCAAATTCTGTTCTTACCCACAGTTGCAGGGAATTGCCAGGGCAGCACTGACCTCAAATCTGTGGAGCCAGAGAATCCCAGGTGGGCAGGTCTAACTTTCTTCTCTCTTTCAATGGATGCCAAACAGTGTCTCAACCTTCTAGACTATTTGTGAGAAACCCCCAGGCCGCGTACCATGTCACCTATCATAAAACCTAGCTTAGTTGATCTAAAGACATGTTGGAGAGCAGGAAATGGATGCCTGCCCAGCACATATAGAATCTACACCTCTGGAAGGGTCCATAATTTGTTTATAAACTTTCTCCACCCTCAACTACAACCCAGCAGCCAGAGCATGGGGTAGGGACTTGAATCCCAACTGTCCCCTTCCCCTCTGCCCCAGGACAGTCCTGGGTGGTGACAAAGAGTGTTGTGAGGACGTTACGGTTTCATGCTAGAGGTCTTCAAGGAGACTGAACCTCCAGAGGAGATGGCTGCCAGACACGGAACACTGGCTGCTCTGTGCAGGCACTGAGACAGTATTTACCTAACAAAATAGTTGTAGCTTAATTATTTATTTTTCATGGCACGTAAAGTCTCTGTTGAGCAATGAGGCTCCATTGTGTGGCACTTAGAGCAGGCATAGAAGAGGAAATATTATTTCTGTAAAGAAATGGTATCCTGGAAAGGCAGGGCAGAAACACATACACTGTCAGAAAAGGGAATTAAAATATTCATACTTAAAAGCAATATATATTTTTAAGAAGTCACACATTACTTGCTATTATTACTTTGTCAGGAACTCAAGAAATTTGTTAAAACTCATTTTCATCCTAATAATATTGCAAATGAAATGCACACTAAACCTTAAAAATGCCAAAGGAGTAGCTATGATTCTCCTTGTTTACTGTGCGGCAGTTTAAGTATCATTTGTCATTGAAAGAAGAGAAAAATAAGAAAAAACATTAAGTTCAGTCAGGAAATATGGACAGGAAATGAGGATTCACATAACTACCAGTGACAAGCTTCATATTTTCAGTCATTTGTTCTTTATCTGGGGAGATAGTTTGAAGCAACACTTTTTCACTCACTTTTGGCAAAGGAGCAGGCATACAGTATACTCGTATTTCAATGTGTGAAAAGAAAGTGTTAAAAATGTCTAAAATACCCATGTCAGTTGTACTGATGCCAGTGAATCTTAAGGAAAATGTGTGTTGCTTGAGATACTCTGTCCTGAATAGTATTTGCAACACGTATGAATGCAGAGTCACAATCAGAGGGTTGTTCTAAATTATAATCTAGATTTTCCAAAAATAAACCCTACCCTAACCTCTCCCATGCTGGCTTCACTCGCAGGCCTCTCCTTGGCAGCACTCCCCGCAACTTCACTCAACTCTGTCTACCTCTGAGGTCGGTTCCAGATTCTTTTCAATCCAATCAAGAAAATTTGGAATAAGAGAACAGTGTTAGAGTACAGCTTGCTAACTTATAAGACACCAGGAAAAAAAATGAAAAATTAATAGCAAAGGCTATAAAAAAGAATGAGGAATAGAAAAATGCATCGCAGGAGAAACAGCCCTTTTCCTGTTGCTGCTCTGAAGTCACACACATGCACTAAAGGGGGTATTGCACTAAAACCCCTTAAAACCACTGATTTTTCCATCTTTTCAGATTTGGATTTGTCATCAGGTGTTTGCAGACTACATGAAACACAAGCCTACTAAACAGCCTCTTTTGATTTATACACATTAATTGCCCCTGCTGTCAGCCAGAGGGAGATGTATCACCAGTAGGATAACATATAAAGTTAAGTGCTGTCTTGCCAGGGAGTGTAGAATAATATTCTGATTTTTATAGCACCTTTTCCCTACGGCCCACAAGGCACTTTACAAGTAAGATTGAATTAAGCTTGTCAGCACTTTGTATGGGAAGTAAATATTTCTTATATTAGAGGAGGGAAACTGAGGCATTAATATTAAGTCCCCAGCAAAGTATTTAGCTGCATGCTTTCAAGCCCTTTAAACTTCTGACATGATTTAATTAAGCACATACTCAAGTGTTTTGCTGGAATACTGCCTAGGAAAGATGCTCCAGCCATACTGCCAATTTAGTCCGCAGCTGGGGAAACACCACAGGTTCCCCATCTCTCTTTAACAACAAGACCTTTCTTTTTTTTTTTTTTTCCCATAGAAATAGGATCACAGCTTTCAAGTCTCACCTGCATGGTGCATCGTCACCTGAGCCTGGACAAGGCCTGGGAAGTGACTTCCATCCCCATCAGGAAACCTGCTCTGTGGGGCTGGTGGGGGGCACTGTCTTCAGCGCCTGCTGCCACGGAGAAACACAGCTTCTCTTTGGTGTCCAAAGTGCCCAGCTGGGCTGCTCTGGTACAGGACACCGATAGGCAATTCTTCAGCACTTCAGCAGCATTTCTAGTTCTGTGAACATTTTTGATGATTTAGGTTCCTGCCTCTGGTGAAACCCCTGTGCAGCAGGGCTCTGAACACAGCTCAGCTCTGTTTAGATCTAATCACAGACCTGCCCCGACTTCCTACCACAGCTCCGGGCCAGCCACCCTGTCTCAAACCTGTTCTTTGGTGTCTCTCCTCCATCCTGTTTTTCACAGGTCTGCCTGGATTACTTCTGATCACACAGATGTGCCTTTCCATCACCAGCTTGGCTGCCGAAGGTTCAAACACCATCTTAGGTTTCAGTTAGGACTGGTACTCAGCTGGAGGGCTCCTGGCAGCTCTTCATGGAACAACATACCCACCACACAGTGCTTCTGGGCTGAAATCCTTACAAAACTGGCAGGAAACCTACATCCAAGTACCATGTATGTTCTATTTGCTCTCTTTCCTAAGGGGTCTAATGGCTATTTGCAGGCAGCCAGGTGGGACCGTGGAGATGCTGCTGTTTACAGCTGTGTATTAATGGAGTCTGGAATCAGCTCTGATTTTTCGTTACTACACCAGACTATGAACCTCAGAGGCTCAGGAGCAGCTACAATTGCATGAGGAGGAGGTAGCTGCTGATCTGTTTAGGCCAGTTTGAACATGAGTGGGAGTTCTAAGGCCCTTGGATTGAGGGACACAGTGACCACCGGTGTCACCACACCTGCAGCTCAGTTCACCAGTCAGTGTCTGGGAAGCTCCCACTAGAGACTGGGTGTCAGAGCCTCCTCCAGATGTACCCTTGAAGTAACCATGTCATTGCAGTTCTGACCACACGTGCCCAGGCAGCCTCTCAGAGCATGGTGGCTGCCAACCCCTGGGGAGCCCAGCTGTGTCAGTGCAGGTGGAGAGGACAGGCCACCCCTTCCTGCACCCCTGGGCTGTGTGTGCAGCCTGCACCAGGCACCCAGCACCCCAACAGCACCCAGCCTGCCCCAAGGACTGGGGAACTCCTGGAGAGCCCAGAAGGGGCAGCTTTTCAGACAGGCCTTCTGGAGGTAGCCAGCATCAGCTTCCAGGATGACATTGCTCCTGTCCTAGAAATACCTAGAAACTTCTTCCCAAGGTGGGGATTCATTCTGCTGGCTACTAAAAGAATACTGAGCTCAAGAAAAAGGGACCAAATCCTAAAATCATCCCAACAGGGGAATACACAAGCACGTATTTCTAGTCTGAGGGATCCTATCCCTAGATGAAAGCTGATAGTCCCCTCCACCAGCCCAGATGCTGTCATTCTCTTCCTCATCAGACCAATGATGGTACTAACAGCCAAATAAAGTGAACTTGTTTCTGTCCCTTATTGCACACAACTTCCTGCAATTTAGTGTTTGCCAAGTGAGGCACAACGTGGAAAAAAAAAAGTGAGACATAAGAAAGGAGTGATCTGAAGCACTTCTGAGGTCAAGTGCTTTGAAAAAAGCAGGGCTGTATAACTCTTCAGGGATTTTAAAATGTTTTTAATGCATATCTTCATACTGATGACCCTACAGACGCAAGTCTGACATCGAAACAACCCTTTTAAATTAATATATAGATAGTACATCATTACCAACATTACATATACTCTAATTAAAGAGATAAGGAATATATAATTTCCATCAGTTGTGAATGATACTTCTTGTGAGTTAATTGCTCCAGGCAGGCCTCCTTTAGAAGTGAGAGGAGCTGAAAAAGCTGCCAAGACCTATCTGATACAAAGCCCACTGAAGTTACTTGAAAGCCTGTATGCCAGCAGTCAGCCTTGCACTGGCCACTAATTTGCCCCCCAGAGCTGCAAGCAAACCTCCACCAGCTTGAGAAAACTATTACTAATCCCCAATGTTAACATCAGGAAGTAAACCTCTAAACTCACAGCACAGATTTTCAATGAAAAAGAAATACAGCTAGTAGAATTTGGCACATCTCATGCACCTTCTGGTCCTGAAGTTTTTAGGAATTACCATCGTGACATTTTCCTATTTTCATAATAAACACAACAGCTCAAAACATCCCCACAAGTGAAAGTTAAGTTCTCACTTGTGTACTTCTAGCCAGTGAGGCTCTAGGGAAAAGCTAATTCTTGTGAGACTTCTGATAGAATTGGGAGCAGACACTCGCATCTATCTGAATGCAGGCTGTTCCTGTGAGCATCCAAAAAAAGACTTCTATGGAGCAGGACAGGTCTGGGAACAGATCAGGAGCTGAGGTCAGCCCAGCACTTCATAGAAACGCTCTTCAGCCGGTCTTTAAAAACCCTATAAATAAAGTATATGCTCATCATTAGAGATGTAGTCATTGCAAAAGGTTCCATATCCGAATTGGAGGAGTTTGGATCATACCAACTGTACAAAGAGAAGACTGCTGAAACATTTGATCCACATCCAAGTACTTTTCCGAGCTTGCTGGCAGAGCTGGGACGCTGGTTAGAGTTACAGCCCATCCCTGGGGCTGTAGTCACCTTCTGCTTGTAACTTACCACCTATTCCAGCCATTGACAGAAGGATGCTGCCCTTGGTGCACTCCTGGCCCAGCAGAACCATCTCCTCCACTAAACCCTTTGCCTTCCTGGGGGGAGACAGTGGATGGCTGGGAAGTGAAGGTGGTAGATTGTTCTGTTCCTGGGACAGGGGCCCAGCTTCATCCTCCCAGGCTGTCATCACCCTTCACATCCTCAATCCCTTCCTGCTTGCAGACTGCTGTTTGCAGCCACACAGCTGCCTCCCACCCATTCCCAGTACCCCCCAGTGCGCTTGTTTCCTTTACTAAGAAATGGCTTTAAGCTTAGTCATCCCCAGCCTGGCTGCAAGGGGCTGGCAGGGGCCCATTCTCACTGAGAGCATGATCCACATCCAGCAAAGCCCATGGAAACTTCTCCTTGGACACAGAGCCCCAAGCTCCTTCTGCAGACGTTCTACCCAAATGCAGCACAAATCAGGCCCCAAAGAGTCACACTTCTTCTCAGTGCTTTGAATATTTGTGCTTTCCTCCTGCTGCCTTTGCTGTTTATACTTCCATCATTACCTGCACCTTCTAATCTGCACGTTCCTATTCAAAATAAATATGCAAAGTCTCCCCATGCCTTTGAGGAGCACACAGGGTGAGGTCTGCACAAAAAGGAAGGACAATGGCTTTTCCTTCTTATATAAAGGAACACTTTCAGCCACATTTTTCCTTTGGGCTTTCATCCAGAATATTTCCTAAGCAGATTTCTTATCTTGTTTACCCACTTTGGGGCTCCAGTGATCTAGACAAGTTGGGTAACTGGAGAAATCAGTCCTGTTGGTAACTCCCCGCTGCCTTTCTGCAGTGTGTAATCTTCCAAGGACAAGGGAACAGATCAACAAAAACCCATTTGTACATCAGACAACCTGAGCCTGGCCCCCTGGGGGGAGGGGGAAGCTGTCCTGAGGAGCCCCCAGATTTGATACCCCAGGGATGAACCATGGGTTTGGGGTGATGACTTCCTATGCTTTTCAGCATAACACTGACAATTACGTGCATTTCTTTCAGAGGGGGCATGTTTTTCCGCAAAAGTCCAGGTACAAAATTTTATGTCCTCTCCTTAATGAGAGCCCCTGAGCCCTGCAGCTCAGGTAGGTCTGGGAAAGGTTCCCCAAGCACCTCCAGCCCTGGCCATCAGGATGGCCACACATGCCTCAGGGTGCCTGCTCAGCTGGGCTCTGCTGAGGGTTCGCCCTTTCCGGGCTGCTGAGCTCAGATGGTATTTTCCAACATGAACCACAACAGCTCATTTTCTATTTTCAGTGACTGCTAAGAATATGACAAGTTTTCTCTTTTTCCTGTGAATCCAACCACCACACGGTTTTTCACTACCATAAAGAGTAAAGAAATGTCTAATCCAGGATTTAAATTAGATCCAGGAAACCTCTGCTGTCTTTTCCTGTCTAAAAGAGGTTTTTAAAATAAAAGGCAATCTGAATGTGGCTTTAGAGTCCCAAACTGTTGCCCTAGGTCTGTCATTAGGAGAAGAGTCAAATATCATGGAGATTTGCTTAAAAGGGAATTACTGCAGCCGCTTGTATTTTAGTAAGATACTTACACATTGTATAAGGAGTCGTATGTCAAAGTGCAGGCAGATGAAGACCTACATGGAGCCAGGATTTACCCCAGCAAGCTGAAGTGCAAGGGTTGCAGCAAGGTGGGAGAGGGGTCCACAGCTCTGCCCCTGCCCACAGGAACAGCAGAGGACTGAGAAGAGAAGATGAGGACTTGGGGTTTGGTAATAACAGTGTAAATTTGCCACTCGTTGAGGCTCACCCTTGTTCACCTGGTTTGAGCCCTTCACTTTACATAACTTGGAGAGCCTTCCCTCAGCAGATTTTTATCTGTACACTCTGCAATAAGGCTAAAAAGCATGATGCCTGCTGGGGCAGTCCAGCAATGCCACCCCCCAGCCTCAAGACTTGAGGTTCTGCTTTTTCTCCCTCCTTTCCCTTGACACCCAGGGATGGCATTACTGTTCATCTTGTATGGCACGCTTAAGAATGTGCTGAGTTGTTGAGGTGACTAAACTCTGTGAATCCAGCACAGACACCCCACCCCCTGACAAATACACAAGAACAACAGTAGAAGGCTGAAGGAGAGAACTGAGCAGGCAACCTGTGACAAGCCAAAGGTCCTTGATAACCAGAGACACCTCCTCCTACCTGTTAGGGGCAGGACTGTTCCCTTTCTGTGGGGCCACAGGGCATGAAGACAAGGTTGAAAGGAGACAGAGGAGCATCAATGACATCCTGGCCACCAAGGAAATAGAGGAGTCCGAAGAGACCACATAGCAGGAATGGCCTGGATACATCAGAGTTGGAGAGAGTAAAAGATGCTCAGGGTAAGCCCCATGGATTTACCTAGAGAACACAGCAGCAAAGTTTCAGCTGCTACCAGTCAGGGTAAAAACCCAGAGCCAGGAGCAGTGCAGTTGTGGTAACATAAGATCTTGCACGCAGTAGGATGCTTATGTAAAATTATGCCATAATCAAGGTCTTCATACACGTACTGCCCACCTGTAATCAGAGATTAGGTCCATCCAGGCAGAAAAGGTTAAGAAACTGCAGCTAGTGATGTACAAGAGGTCAGAGCTTGCTCGACAGTGCTTGGAAAAAGGGTTTGCATTAGCACTCAGCAGTGGTGTGCGGGAGTAGATGCACGTTGAGAATGTAGCAGGTGCTCGCTCTGCAATGCTGTCACACCAGAAGAGGCAGACTTGAGTTTCTCCCAGAGTTAGCAAGAGAAAGATTGTGAAAATAGTCCAGAGAGCACAGGCAATGAGTGCAGTCACAGCCAGCCTGGGAAAGTAAGCACAGGAGCCAAGAGCCCACCCTTACTGCTTCACCAGGAGCTATTCTGAACAGGGACTAGCACAGGACCCAGATAAAGCATGGTCCAGGCAGGGAAAACTAACCTCAGTGGCTGCATGAAGTGAAAGTCACTTTTGGGCACAGCCCTATTTGGTGTCTGGTCTCGTCCATCTGGGTAGAGGAAGCTGTGGGGGAACAGGGCAGTTCTGCTGGCTGCTGCAACTGCTCCATCTTCCTCTAATATTTAATTTCTTTCTGTTAGTGATGCATGAACATTTTTCTCAGAGGAAAAATAAAAGGTGGTCAGTGATCCAGAGAACCTTCAAGATTTCTCCTTCCCACTACACTGCCAAGCTCCTTCACAGTTCACTTGGCAAAAAAACTAAATAGATGCTGCCTTACCCCTAGCTTGGAAAACTGGGGACTTCTGTGGACTTACACTTGCTAAACCTGAGCCTGAAATAATACTACAGCTTGTTCTGCCTGCTTCAATTTTCCTGCAGATGATTTCATATTTTGCCAACTCAGTAAATCAGAAAACCTCACTATTGTGCATGTTCATCTGAACCAATGTTCACCTGACTGCAGCACTTATTCTGATTCTTAGGCTGTTGCAAACCAATGATTTGCTTGTAACATTTTTCCAATACACTCTTGGATATTTTAATTACTTTATTTGATACTAGAACTGTTTGACAAGTGATTGGGAAAGAAGAATTAAGCAAGAGTATCCAAAAATCTATATTAAAATAGCAAACTCCCATGTAGTCTCTAAAGCACTTGGAGACAATCTGAGGTTTTTGGAGCCTGCGTAGCAGCATGTTCTTGTTCCTACATGGAATTTCCATAATTCCTCAATCAATTACCTGGAAAAAGCAGCCATTTTAATCAAAACCCTAAGGGTAGATGAAATCATGAGAAAACACGAGCTTTATTGCAATGGATATTGACTGTAACTCATTAAGATGTTAAGGTATTGACATCCCGTTTGATGAGAAAAATGTCTGATAGCGAGTGTACATAACTGTGTTACAGAGAAAGCTGGTATCAACACATCATAATGAGTAACTAATGATGTCTGTGGCCTAACGAGGTGATTAAAGCAGTATCCTTTGATCTATGTCACTGACTTGATTTAATGCCATGCTGAGATTGAATCTCTGTGCACCACTGGGGAGATTCAGGTAATTTGAGTAATTCACTAGCCTCGTCCCCGCATCACCAGGGGTATTTGCCATGAACACAGTGGCTTCCTTAGCCAAGTCACCACGGGTGGCACATGCTGCTGAGGGGGAGTCCACTGCTTCCTGCCAACAGCCCCTTGCAGAGCTCTCACTGCTGCACAGAAGGGGTCCCACACAACCTTCTGCCACAGCCGTGAGCCTTCCCTTCACCTTGTAGGCCCTGCTCTCTTACAGACCAACACCACTGTCAAGTTTTGGAAGCATCCTCTGCCAAAAGAATCAGAGTGGTTTGGACTGGAAGGGACATTAAAGATCACCTAGTTCCAATCTTCCTGCCATGGACAGGAACACCTCCCACCAGACCAGGTTGCTCAAAACCGTGTCTGACCTGGTCCAGGGAGGGGGCATCCACACCTTCTCTGGGCAACCTACTCCAGTGTTTCACCACCCTCACAGTAAAGAATTTTCTTCTAATATCTAATCTAACTATCTACCCTTTTCCAGTTTAAAACCATTACCCCCTGTCCTATCTCTGCATTCCCTGATAAAAAGTCCCTCCCCATCTTTCCTGTAGCTCTTCTTAGGTACTGTAAGGGGCTATGAGATCTCCCCAGAGCCTTCTCTTCTCCAGGATGAACAGCCTCAACTCTCTCAGCCTGTCCTCATAGCTGAGGTGCTCCAGCCCTCTGATCATCTTCATGGCCCTCCTCTGGCATCACTACAAGAAGTCCATGTCCTTCTTATGTTGGGAGCCCCAGAGCCAGATGCAGGACTTGCAGGAGCTCATAGAAAAAGGGTCTTCTGCCCCTCACCCAACCCCTCTGCCCTGAGCACAGCAGGGCAGAGTCACACTGCATTGAGCCACTGGGCTGTGTGCCTGGCACGTGCTAAGCATCTTGCTCTAAACACTGTGCTTGTCTGGCAGGAGAAAGCCTCAAGCTCCAATTCTCTGGGACAGCAACAAGCATGTGAGGAGCCCAAGCCTGCAGGTAACACCAGAGATGTAAAAGCTCATCACATGAAGCTATGTAGCCTGGCCACTGGCTACCAGCTTGTATCTGGCTTGCACTTTTAAACATCCAAAAGTTTTTTCACCCTTACCAGGGAAAAGGCTGGTTAACCCTTTCATACACACCACAGCAGCTCTTTCAAGCAGCCCTGCTTATCTGTTCAAGCACACCTTGGGTAAGCAGTGCTGCTTTGGGGGTACAATTGCTCAGTTTTGGATTATATTTTGTTCATACCAAAAGAAAAGATATGGCCACCCTCAGTCAGACCAAAGTGACCAGTGGGGACAGCAGTGTGTGTCCAGGGCAGAGCATGCAGCAACAGCTCTCCTCACTATTTTTCCCACTGGCAGCTCTTTTCAGTTGATATCCTGAGCTGCATGTGGTTTGTGTATTAGCAGCCACTGTGGCTTTCACTTGACCAAAAGGTTTATATTTTGTATTGCAGTAGTTCTTTCTAAGGAAGCTGATAATAAGGATTAATTTTCCCTCTTGATCATTTTTAACCTTAAGTGAGAATTAGTACCAAAAGTATAACTGAGCATCAAATTCTGGGCACTGCCCTTGGTCAGGAAATTATTTTACTTGAGGAATAGACTGTTTTTTTTACAAATGATTTTTTTCCTCTACAATAACTTACAGTACCTTGGCTCCCATAAGCGTGGGTGTGATACTGCCATCCCCATCCAGGCAGCAACTGTCTGCCAGGGAGAATAATAGCCCATTTCACAGCCTCAGCTCTCCCTGCAGCACTCATAGAGCCTTAACAGGGAGCAAATTGCTCCAGGCTTCTCCCAGTCTCCAAGCAGCCCCAGCACAGACACCCTTCCCAGCTTGCCGGAGACCCCCTTGCCCCTGCCGTCAAGGTGGGCCCTGCTGTGGATCATCACATCCCTTCATCCCTGTCCCCAGCCTCATTAGCCCTCCCCATGCCCCCTCTTTAGGCTTTTAGCACTTATTGTTAATTTATAATAGACAACTATAATTTATAATAGATAGCATCACTGCTCCACCCCACACAGGGCACCCGAGCCACCGCCACCCCCCCACGCGTGCAGACAAAAAGCCCATATTGCCCCCCCCCGCCCAAATACACCAGACCACCTTACCAGGCACAGCTCCTCCAGCCAAATGAGAAGGTATTCAGCTTGGGCAGCCTTTATGGGCCTGGGTTAATCACATGCAAATGAGCTGCAGCTGAAGCATCACCCGTGCTGCCTGCACTGCCCATGCTGCCTTTACCCACTGCTAGGTTGCATGAGGCCAGGATCCGTGTCAGGGCAGGCAGCCCCCAGCCACTGCCACTGCCTTTGTCCCTGGGAGGGTCTATGTGGAGCAGAGGCCAGAGCAACCTCTCTCCCCGTGCTGGGGAGCTGGTTTGCGACACTCTCTTTGCTGTCCCTGGTTCTCAGTTTCTACTAGTGCTCAGAAAACAACGTTTGTGAAGTTTATATTGGTGTTTGGGTGTTGGACGCCTGCAGGAAGACCAGTGGGCTCCCCCAGTACCCTGAGATAAAGGGTGTGCACAGAAAAGTTAAATATAACTCCAACATAAATCTAAAGCTCTCACATAAGGAAGCGGTGCAGGCTCCCGAGGATCCCAGCCGTCCCTGTCTGTGGCTGGCCAGGCAGGGCTGCGTGGATGGGGACATCCCAGGGGCTACCCTCCAGTGCCTGAGGTCAGGGAGACTACTGACAAAAATGACTCACACGAAATGGAAAGATGGGATGGGAGGTGCAGAGAGAGGTCACGGCAGGGGGACCAGGCTGCAGCTACACCAGGGTTTGCTCACATGCTGCCCCTCATCCTCCTTTGCCCTATGGGATGAGAACCTCAGAGAGGGTGCCCACAGCTCCTTGATGGGCTCCAACCCTGGGCCATCACCAGATTACTTTATCCAGAAAAAGCATTTTGCTCTCTCTCTGAAAGTGTTTTTCTCTTCCAGGTGAGGGTGCACATGGCCAGGGGTGTTGGAGCCCTCTCTTTGCCCCATGGCCAGCACCATTCCATGGAGCTCCTGACCTGAGTCAGCGCCGAGTTATCCCAGGCCTGGCCAGTACGATGTTGTGAGACCATGTCCCACAGGCTTCCCAGCTCCCCTTTGCCTTTGTGCTTGCCCTGGAGGTGGGTGACTGGTGATGCTTTGGGTTCTGGCATGGTCTTGGAGCACCCAGAGAACCCTCCCAATGGATGTGCTCAGTGCCTCTCTCAGCTTAGCACTGAAAAGAAATTGCACATCAGGGGCACAGGCTGCAGGCACTTCCAGAGATAAAATATCGTCAGTAGAGTCCAGACCATCCATCAGAATAAATGTAGCTGATGCCGTGATTTATGGGACAAAGATGAAGGTTTAATCCTCCTCTCAGCAGTGCAACCCGATTTGCCACAAAACCCTGTTAAATTTTGTGGCACACGCTTCATCACTTCATTAGGAGATAGAGAGAAAATGGTTCGATGCATTGCTGAATCTTTTACTGCCGGGGACTCTCCTCCCACCACTCCCGAGTGATGGGTAATCTCTCTGATCAGATCCCCAGGAAAGGACCCCGTGGGATTACAGAGCGCGGAGGCATTAACAACAGTGACAGGAAAGGAATACAATATCCCTTTAAACAATTAAATATTGATCCTGCCGGCCTGAGGTGGACTCCATCACACAACAGGAAACACCTCTGTGAATTAGTTTGGTGACATCCATACCCTTAGACGATATAAAGGAAACCAGTATTATTTGCTCCACTTATTTTCTTAATGTTTTTTCCCTCAATTAGAGAAATTCATCCGGTTTGGGCCGCCCTGCAGACTCTCAGCCCTCCCATCCCCTGGAGCCCACCCCCCCTGGGCACCATGGCTGGAGCTGGACAGGGCTGGGGACCCTAGGGGCCACGGGGGTGTTCGCTGGGGGAGATGGGGGGCTGCAGACCTCAGCATGGCTGGGGGAAGAAGACACAGGCCCGAGGTGCCATTTGGTGTCCTCCCCTCCTCGTGGATGTCCTTCCCGTGACACTGCCCGGGTACCCCGGCCCCCCTCGGCTCAGCCTGGTGCCTTGTGGCTGCACCCTGAGAAACAAAAGAAGGCAAGAAATGTCTAAATTTAAAGTGCTGGAAAATCCAACCTTTTATTTACTACATTTTTGTGACTACATAAACGCTGAAACATTGTAACACTGAAAAGCATGATGACATCATCACTTGCTTTTTTTTCTTTTTTTTTTTTCTTTTTCTTTTTTTTTTTTTTTTGCTTAGCAAACACAGCAGATGATATTGCACGGCATAAAGTGAGAACAGTAGCAAAGCTTAAAAAAAGTAACTTAAGGAAATCTTAACGCAGTACAGGAGATACTCATAACCAAACCAGAATAATGCCTAGCGCATTACACTTGTCGTCGCTACACACAAAAATACAGAAGAAGAAGCGCTTGACTAAGAGAGATTGAGGAAATATTAGCAATCAACCGTAATTAGGTACAATAATCACTTAGTCTGAAATGCAGATGCAACGCATAAACTACTACTGCTTCCTAATGGGCAAACTAAAAATGACAGCAAAGTTGTCTTTTATCAAAATCTTTGCTTTGTTTTCTTTTTTTTTTCCTTTTTTTTTTTCTTTTTTTTTCTTTTTTTTTTTTGGTTTTGTTTCATTGCTCTGGAAGAACTCCCTCTCGCTCATGGCAGATTGCCTACCTCTACGGACTGGGGACCTGTGATTGTCTCTGCGCCCTCTCTGCGCGGCGGCGGCTGGAGCCAAGGGGAAGGTTGGGGGGTGGCGCGGGACACGGAGCCGGGGGGGCATCTGGGGAGGGGCTGGGGGGACCAGGGGGGACGGGGGGGGACCCAGGCTCTGGCTCAGCTGGGACTGGACTGCAGACAGGGGGTGATGAAGACAACTACCAAAGCAAGTAAAAGACAATGCTTTAACGTTTATTTTCATTTAACACTGTTGTTGGGTTCAGGCTGCAAAACTAACGCGGTTCCACAGTGAGGATGCAACAAATGCAGAACAGACTGAGAAAAATCAAACTAGGAACAGGAAAAGAAACCGTGTCTTCCTAAGTACAGTGCTGTCCAGTGTGCGATGGCTCCTGTGGGATTCGTAGACTAATACTTTGTCTCCCCCCTCCATGTGTAGCTCATTGCACGGCATTAGTTTATGCATTAAAAGCAGACATTTAGCCAATGCTTACCAACAGACCATTTAATGATCCTGCATTTCAGAGCGTCTTTATTGCCCCATTTCAATACTTGAAGTATAAAAATGTACCTAGAAAGTGTAACTTCAGACCAAAAAGCTCAAACCCTGCCCTTCTCCTTCCCTCCCTCAACCCCTCCTCTATCCCCCCAAAGGAAAACAAGGTACACCTGGAGCTCAGCTACTCTGCGGGGAAAGGAAATATTTACAGCCATCACAAACCATGTCAGTACACAACATTTAGCTGGAACAGAATCTATTCTTTATGCAAAATAAAATACAGGTGAGTGGCATCCTATTTTCTGTGCCATGATGCCATCATCAGCTTTGCAGAATTATCATTGTCATTACTTTTTTTTTTTTTTTTTACTTTTTTGTTTTGTTTTGTTTTGCTTTTCAACTCAAAACTGCTTTTTCCTCCTTGGAGCTGCGGAGGCGGGGTGGGGGGGGGGAGGCAGGCACAGCACCCAGTCCCCCCCGCCCCAGAGGGATGCTGCACTGGTCCCCCCCAGCTCGCCCGCAGCCGGGACACCGCCGTTCTGCCGTGGTCCCTGAGCCTGGATGTGGCCGCAGCTCCTGCGGGGAATCGGCTGCTCCCCCACGGAGACCCCAACCCATCCCCGCCTGCGGGCCCCGGCTAGAGAGCGGGTGACACGGCGGTGGTGGCCCTCGGGTGGCCCAAGCCCTCTCCGAGCCGGGGCTGGCCCACCCCATCCCATTGCCCGCCACCCCTCGGCCGTCCCCTGCGGGTCCTCGGGGGCTGGCAAAGGTCTTTCCGTGAGCAAGGGTTCCAGATTCCAGATCGCTGTTCTCCCGAGGCTTTCGCCCGCTACTTGCGCTACCCGTGCGAATGGCGAAGGAAAAATAAAAACTCAGCAAAGTCTCTCACAAATGCCAGTGCTTTTAAACATTAAACAACTTTTAAATTCTTTGGATGTGCGGGTTTTACCCGCAAAGCAACCTTTTCTAGAAAAAGACAAATAAATTAAAGGAAAAACACGCTAATAATGCCTTTCTGCTTTCTAAGTGACAAAAGTACTACCTTGAAACACTCATTTTGGCATGTACAAGTTGGGGGGAAGGGAGGCCCGGGGGGGGGATAACCTGGCAGTGTTTGTAACACGGGTGGAAGTGCATGCCAAGACAAGGCTGAAGATACACCCTGCAGTCAAGAGAAGCACTCTCCTTCAGTTCATCTCGGCATCAAGAATGAAAAGATTGTAACATAAAGCTTTGGCCATTTTTGAATCTACTATATACAATTATTTTTTTTTTTTTTAAACTACATAGTCATAAATTAAAGCAGTGATTAAATAAGCGTATACAAAATGTAATTAAATTAAAAATCACAGCACATTATAGAGAAAAAATAGGAACCATTTATCACAGCAGAGAATATTTTTTTTTTTACCCTGTGAAAAGAACGTCGACTAGCAAACACAAAGCATCCTAGTTGAAACAAAAGAAATCAAAGCCACGTTTCCCTTTCTTGCATTCATTGCAAACGGCGATCTTTACCCACTTTGAAACATTCCCAGGAATAAGATCTTCCTTGAGTATAACAGAGGAAAAAAAAAGGAAAAAAGAAGAAACCCAAACCAAACAATATAAAAGGAATATATAAACAAAACAACCCCTACAAAATAAATAAGAATTATAAAGCTTTTTTTAAGTAACCTTAACAATTATCAAACTAGTAAGTTCTGCGTTATCACATAGACTCTCTATACAACATAACCCTAAAGATTTATTACTATGAGGTATTTGGAGGAATTGGTAAAAGCGATGCACGGCCTGTCTGGGCTGAGGGACTCAAGCTGCTTTGGGGGAAAGAAGAGGGAACCTTTGGTTTGTCAGCAAGAAAGTGGAAAAAAACATTTTCCTTTGGTATCAAAGAAAGTTTCATTGCATGGTTGCACGGCAAAAAAGCACCACGGTGAAGAATTATTCCTTTTTTCATTAGTGGCCTTTCTAACAGGCTGAGGTATTCAAAGAGTATAAGGTGAGAGATAAAGAGGTCAACAGCGGTTTAACACTTTGGTTCAAGCAAGGCACTCGTCCTATGAGTTTACAAAGTTTGCAACATGTTTGCCTAGAGCTTTATTATTATTATTATTATTATCCTTATCATCGTCAGTAGTAGCAGTTGTAGCAAGAGAAGTATTCGTCAGGTTATTAGCATTACCATTAAGAATGAAGACAAAGTTACACACTGAGTGAAGGTGAGGAAGGGGAGTCGGGGGGACGGGGGTAAGAAGGAGGATGAGTTCCCTTTCCAGACCCAGGCCGTGCATGAAAAATCTTTGGTATTCTTTGGTATCATCAATGTGATTAAAATCACCAATGGAAATCGAGTGAGGTAGCGTCTTTGGTTCACACTATAAATAGTAGATCTTTACACACTTTTTTTTTCTTTTTTTTTTCTTTTTTTTTTTTTTTTAACACGTGGAAGTAGCTATTCCTTACCTTTTGCTTCTTTGTCTTTAGCAAATAGTTACCAAATGTATTGTAAAGCTAACCACACCACAATAATAAACCAGGAGGCTAAGCAAAGTCTCAAAATTAGCCCCTGGGCCTTTGAATGCACCCAAACGCAGCGAGATAGAAAAGGGTAAGTGCTTTCTCTTTGTTTGCTAAATGCATAGTTTTCATCCTTATGTACAAAGGAGGAGGAAGAGGAGGAGGATAGGAGGAAGAGTAGTAGAAAGAAGGACCGTTTTTTAGGGGTAAAAATGTCTTGTTTACAACTCAGGTGAGGAGAGGTGTCCTAAGACTCTTTGGTATAAGCTCAGTGGTGTTCCCGAGCCCCCGGGGCAGCGCCCGCAGCCGTGTCCTGAAATCCCTCTAGGAGAAGGGGGGTACCCCCAGGCAGCCCTGGGGCACCCCCGGCCACTTGGGCTGCCTGGGAATTTGCTTCTGGCATCGGCTGGAGCAGGAGCAAATTCTCAGGCAGAAGCCCTGTTGCTGGCTCGCTCGCTCTGGTGGGGTTTGCTTTACCTGAGTAAGGAGAGGAGGCTGAGGCCCCTGGAAAGCAACGTGGGGGCAAATGGAGCGGTATGGGGTGGTCTGAATTATTTTTTTTTAATTACTCTTTTTTTTTTTTTTTTCCCTCCTGGATAGCGAATAATGCCATTTACAATGGGGATGGATGCAGACAGTTCACCTCTTGGCCAGCCTCCCCTGGTGGGTCACTGTAGTCAGGGGGGGATGCAGCCTATGAGCCGAATGCGTGTTCCTAATGCCCTCTCGCCCACGAGTCACCTCCAACTGGAGCCCCGTCTCCCGATGCTCCCAAATTGTTTCAGGTTCTGCTCCCTCTCCTAACCCTTCCTGGCAGATTTTTTTAGGTCCTTTTGTTGAATTTGAAGCTGATTTCCATTTTGTCAGGAATGAAGTGAAACAAAAGACTAACAGGAATAGGACAGAGACAGGCTTTCCTGGGGGATGTTAAGCGCAGCATTAGAAAGAAGCTCCCCTTTAAGGATGCCCTGCTAAGGGATGGCGACGAGCCGTGCCAGGGAGCACCAGGTGGCCTGTCCCTGCTTCAGTCCGTGCGGCCGGGCAGTCTGCTCAGAGGTAAAACAGCTTTACAGGTAGAATGAGCAGTTCCGTTGTTATTTGCTTCATGGTTTGAAAAAGAATCAAAGAAAAGTGTGTTCTTTGCCTATTCAGAGCATGAGGCGCATATTGCTTATGGGAAGAGTGGTTTTGTTCCTAATGGCTTATTAAAAAAAAAAAAAAACCCAAAAGGTTTATATAATACTTAAACAGATGTGTAAAAAAAACCCCAAAAGACTTAAAATCTATAACTTGTGCATCAGTTTTAGTGTGTGTGAACATAATGTGTGCGCATGTATACATACATACACCCCGTTAAAATGTATGTGGATGTATATATACACAGACCTATTCAGGGGCTTGCGTGTGTGTGTATCAGAGATCCTGAAATTGCATATTGGGTGCAAATTTAATGCTGGTATGAAAGTTCTCTTTGGTTTCAGCAAGTAGTCTCTAAAGACAATACAATGGAAATACTAAAAAATGCGGCAATGTACTTTGAATTTCCCTGCATTTTTAAATTCTCAAGTTTTAAATAAATAAGGCTTTCTTTTCTAAACTATAGGTACGTTACAAAGCAGTGTTTTGCTGGAAAAAAATTAAAACAGTAGTTAACACTGTCCTTTATTAACCTTACAGTTATGAGACTGCATTCAGAAGATATTTTATACGTGAGCTTATTAATGTTTCCACGTCAATAATGTCTCCGTGGGGATGGAACACTTTAAAAGAAAGCTTGCTAAAATTTAAGGTAAGCTAGAGACTTGAAAAACTCACAGATTAGGTTACGTTTTCATAGACAATTGCTTTGTCAGTTTTAAAGTGGGTTTAACATATGGAAATGTGGAAAAATATTCAGTGCCAAAAATCTTGGATTTATTTCACTTTATTTTAATAAAGAGATAGTTCAGCTGTATTCTAAATACTTACTGGAAATTAACTCTATACCCTGAACCTTGACTAGACCCTGTCCTCTTGGGAAATAACTGGTGCTACAAAGTTGCTTAACTTGGGTGTCACTAGGATTTTGAGCGGGCTTCATCCCCAAAACCAGTATCTGCTATTTTTGATGGTGGTTGGATTCTAGTTTACCTTGAATTTTCCTTTCTCTCTATTTTTTTTTTTTTTTTGAAGGGTGTAAGTAAGATTACCTATTTCTAATTCTTGCATTGGGCTTATACCTGCATATCTGTTTACTTTGGAATTTAATATACCTAGCAGAATTGCTACAGTAATTTGAAACACCAGTTAGAAATCTAACAGGCACATGTACGGTTGTTAAAGTCTATTCTCCCCTTCCACTAAAATGTAATATGTGGATGTTGCACGCTTTTCTTTTTAATTTTATCAGAGTAGGAATGGGATTATTTCTCTTCTATGGGTCTGTTAGCAACAGAGCATTTAAAGCTTTTCAGCTACAAACTTCAAACTATTTCATGCATTATTCTGATTAATAGATGAGCAAGAAAGAATGCACAGGACAAAAGCTCAGCCTGCAACACACAGATACGATGCCACAAAACATCAGGCTGTATCGGTGTCAGGGGAATTTTGCTATTGACTTCAGAGGCCCCACGATTTGGTCTGCCAAAAGCACCACCGGCACCCCTGTCGGAGGGAGCTCTTCCCACCAACGTTAACTGATGTTGTACCACTGTTTCCAATAGGAAAAGACCGCCAGCCTTCAAAGCTAGTGCTATTCCTTTGCCTAGTAAAGTCAATAGGTAAAAGAAAAAAAAAAAAAAGCTCACTAATGTCGATGCGTATTGATCAGGCGCTGAGCCCTGCGGTTTTACGTTTCACAGTTCTTTTCATTTTTGCATACAAAATGCCTCAGGTCTCCTGTTTGCAGGCTAGATGGCAGAGCTGAGCTGTGTTTCTGTACAGCGTGTGGCTTCCAGAGAGTGCTTGCTGTTCAAGGGGCTTCCAGCAACATCAGCCCGGGAGAGCGTGAGGAGGGGACGCCCGCCCGACAGCTACCACACTCTCCTACACATGGCTCTAACAGCCCCCTCCCCCCCTTTTTTTTGGCGTTATTTTTTTGCTCTCATTGAAGTCAGTGGCGAAAAGGCTGACTGGCTTCAGTGGAAGCAGCATCCCATTATCAGTACCTGTGCTCCGGCAGGGGCTGCCGTCTCCTCGGGTGACATTCTTTCTTGCCAATCACGGAAAGAAACAATAATGTGGTTTTACTAATTGCAAATAACAGTCTTGATTACAAGTTTTATGTGTTATACAGTTAGATTAGTTTATACCTATAACTCTACATAGTATTTTGTGTAAAAATAGCTTTGGAATATTAAAATCATTGCAATAAAATACCTGCAATATAATTATTAAATGTGTTCTTTGGTAGCTAGTCGATTTTTTTTTTTAATGGATGGAATAGTTTTCCTTTTTTTTAAATCTGAACATTCCTTAACAAACAAAGAGAATGCACTGGTTTAGGTACCATTCAAAATTTCTTTGCCTAGTTTGAACTTGTTTCCAGGCATTGCGCTGGTTAAGTTCAAACCATGAAACAGCAAAAATCACACTACCGTTCAAATGAATTCAGACGACTCCACGCTTCGTTGGTCGTGCCATGGCACAACCCTCTCTGAAGACCAGCCCTGACTAAGTCCCTAACCACCGGCGTGTATGCAGTACGGATACACTATACACCTTCGTGGCAATTGCTGTGGAAACGAAGAGCCATATCTGAAGAGATGTCCGTTCAATGACAAGAAATCACTATGCTCCAAACCACTAAACAGCCAAGTACGGTGAAGATGATCATGGGCGAAGGTGTAAGACCAGTGGTCTGCTTTTCTTCTCTTTGCGTTCTGTTTCATCCCATCCATTTCGTTTTCTTCTTCCCCTCTATTTTTTGCAAGTCGTCGTCCTACTAAAGTGTGTGTCTTAGAACAAAGTCATAATGCAGGTGAAATAAGTCTTTGGTTTCTTTGGACTTATAAATAACATTTTTTTCAAATAGTTCTAAGTATAAACCTGCTATCTTGAGGTCCTGGTCTGTCTTTATTTATTTATTTATTTATTTAAAGCTTTTCCACCGAGGTTTAGTTCGTGGTTATTCCTTCATGCTTTGGTACAAGTGCTTGATGAAGAAGATGAGTTGCCTGAATTGGAGCTGCCCTCGTCTTGCCACTTATCCAGACTCCTCCTCCGTGCATTCATGAAAAAGTTGCTGACGGTGCTCAGCTCCAACCCGAGCTGCTGGGAAATGGTGATTTGTAATTCTTTGGACGGACGCTTATTTTCCTTGAATATTGCATGTAGAGTTCGACGCTGGACATCCGTGAAGACCAACCGAGGCTTTTTGGGTGTATTCCCTCTGTCCTTCCCGTGCTCTTGTTCTTTCCTCTTGCACGCTGCAAGAAAGGGGAGGATGGTTACAGAGAGCTGCAGAGGAGCACGCGCCACACAGTTTAGGACAAACGAGGGAAAAACCGACTGCTCGTGTCAGCCTGCAAATCTGGAGAGGATGTGTGACATTTAGTTTTCTAACTTATTATAAACTATTAAAAAAAAAAAAAAAAGGAATAGAAGTTAGAAAATACCTTAAATACCTTTGTTGTTGTCTGTTAAAACTCAGCAAATGCTATTATTGAGACCTCACATTGTGATAACACCCATTAGTGCTGGGAATTTAACTGGGTAATATCCCTGCAAGGTAGAATGGAAACTCACTGAGCTCTACATCTAACCTTGCCCACCTTTTTTACCTTCATTATTTCTTGTCAGTCCATTTCTGTAGCTTTTCCTTGGCTGAGAAATAAGGAACTGGGAGAAACCAGGATGCTACTACAGTCTTACAAACCAGATGATTATGTGTTCTGAGCAAAATAAAACATGTTTTGACATGAAGAACAATGGTATAGTAAATCTTCCTTATAGAATTTCACTTTATTTCATCTATCATCCCTTCTTTCCCTTTCTGAATGTTATTTTGCTCTATGTTATTAAAGGGCACTTGTAGTTTGAAATCTGCCTTGCAGATCACCTGCCAGGCAGGATCCGACAGGGCTGGGAGAGCAACTCCTGGGTCCTCCCACCAGCCTTTGACTGTCTGCCAGCTCATCTCATCAGCATTTTGCTAGGATAAAAGGTTTCCTTGGGAGGACAGATTGCTCAGTCTCCCTTTCAAGAGTCTGAAGCTCTCCATTTCCCCTTTTTTTCTCTAACAATGTCCTTTAATGCTGATTTAGAGGTGTATTTCTGAAGGTAATATGGATGTTCTGTCTCTGTGCCCACCTGATCTTCCTGTGGAGATCAGTGCTGATTATATGAAGAATTTCTGCAGTGTCTCCACCTATTCCACAGTTATTGGAATGAAAGCAGCAAATTACTTTACAAAGGTCCTTCCTACATCTTTCCTTGTGACTGTAGTGCCAGCCTTGGTGTGAGGGTTTAATTGCTTGAGGGAGGTATGAAATAGCCATCCACCTTTTGTACTCAGAGAAGCAGCAACTGCGCAGATCGGACGGCAAGATTCAGGAGATGCAAAGGCACCTTCTGCTGGCCCAGGCAGGCAGGGACCAGGATACTGGCATCTCAGCCCCCTCCAAGGGGAAGCTTTTGAAGAGCTCCCTAACAACATATATTCCAGCTACACACTCTTTCATAAGCAATGGCACATCAATCAAATGTACTGGAATGCCAAACTCGTCTCTTTTACAGTTATTTTTATCTGAAAACCTTTGAAGAGTGCTTTGAAGTTACAGCCTGACCTCTAAAACACTGTGGAACTTCTGGGCTGAAAAAACGGGTTTCCTCATGCCAGTGAGCCCCGACTGAGGTCAGGATGTGAATTCACTGTGGGGATCGGTGCCCACTGAAATAATTCTGCACCCCTATTGGAAGTTAACATTAATAACTCAAGGGTTAAAAATAGTTTTGCAAGAATAGTCTCTTTACTGGCAAATATTAGGAATGAGAAGCAAAGAAAACAGGAAGAGCATCTCAATCCTTTATACACCTGTAACCGTTTGAGGATCAGAAGCTCCTGTGAAAGCTCAGCTCTGTCACAACCTCAGCCTCCAGCTCTGCCCCCGCCAGAAAAGGGGACAAACCAAACTTGTGCAGTGCTTGCTGTGCCTAATGCTTCGCTTCTGCTCATGCTGCTTCACACCTGCTTTTTTCTAAGGCAACACAAATTCCAGCTTTCCCCTGGATACTCTGTCCAGATCATCATTTTTCATGAAATCCTAATTACACAGCTAGTGTGATCCGAGTCAGCACTGTACGATGCTTTGGTGGGAATCGTCACATTGTCACAAATAACAGCCACACCAGCAGACACAAAGCTAGTTCCATTAGCAGCATAAACCTCTGGGCTTTCAATCACAAACCAATACATGAGTTCATTGAAATCATAGAGAATAATAAAAAACCACCAAGCATCTATTGTGAAACTAACTTGCTTAACACGTTGTCTTCCTGAGCTTTTGCTCATCTCCTGATATGTAATATTCCTGAATAATTATTTCCTTAGAAAATGTCCCCAAGAGTTACAACATACCTCATTCCTCAACTTCAGATGTATCAGAGACTGTCTAATTACTACTAGTAACATCACCAAGGTGAGAAAAAAGTGATTGTTGCTGGAGAGAAAAAATTAAATCCTCTCCAGTCTGTGATACAAATAA
This sequence comes from Scolopax mira, assembly GCA_004320125.1. Taxonomy (NCBI): domain Eukaryota; kingdom Metazoa; phylum Chordata; class Aves; order Charadriiformes; family Scolopacidae; genus Scolopax; species Scolopax mira. The sequence continues at coordinate 101,075 of BJBW01000775.1, read as the reverse complement.
GCCAATTGTAGTATTTTGATACTTCATTTCAGTCAAATGAGCACTGAGGTTCCCAAGTGCTCCTTGGAAAAGCTGGGAGCCATCCCTTCCTTCTGCAGACTGGTGTGGACTTTATTTTTTAGCAAACTATCATGAAGGATTGTTGGTTTCCTAAGGAAGATTTGGTCCACACTCTACTTTAGCCCATGAAATAAGCCAGGTCTCCTCATGTCCAAGTTGGAGCTCTTCTACTTTGAAATGAGGGCTAACGATGTATTGGTTCAGGAGTGAGGTATTAATTCAGTTGCAATTTGGGACTTTCTCTGAGACACAAAGACCCACATGCAGCAGATTCAGTCCATGTTGGCCACGGCACAGCCCCAGGAGGTGATACCAGGGCAGGCATTGCCCCTGGCGGGGCAGCCCAGCCCAGCCCACTTTGGACTCTAGACCCTCCTGGAGCCCTGGTGCCTGCCAGGCAGCATCCTGGCCCTGTCTCTGCCCAGCAGAGCCTTTTCCACCTGGGGGAGACTGGGAACACCTTCAAAATCCAGACCATTTTCAGGCAACGCAGAAAAGCTGTTTCGTTTCAGCTCCACTCCCGTTAGCATTCACCCGAGGTAGATTAAGGGCAAAAACTTTCCAATACACTTAATTGTTCAAAAAGCCCTTGCAGAGAGCAGTGCCAGGCCTTGGGTTGTGAGCAGCAATGGTGGATACCACCTCTCATCGTCTGCCTCGTCCAGACTCAGGAATATTAATAGCACTTAAAAATAAATAATGGTGATAATGAAAAACCATAATAGGGTTTCCTTACGATCGTTTTCCCTGCACTGGAGCCCATCAATTTTAATAATAAATTGTAGCTTCCAGCTTGCCAGAGAACAAATGTACACCACGGGATAAAATCTGCTCCAACGTGAGAGTCCATCCAGAGCAGGCACAGAGCCCGGCCAGCTCACGCTGACAAACTGGGGCCATCCAGCCTGGTGACAGCAGCCTGCCTCAGCCCAGGGAACACTCAAAGCAGCTCCTCCTGCTTGGGCCAGGTCCTCCTCTAATGCTGGCAAGGGTGTCCACAGAAGTCAGAGGCTCTAGAGAAAACAGCTGCAACCCTTGCCTGGAAACCCACCCAGAGCCTGTCATCAAAGCTGTGCATCACACACCTTCACCTAGAGTTTATTTTATGTAGCAGAATATGATAAAAGTAATTTGTGCTGCTATCCTTCACATGCCTCTGCCCGTGAGTGCTGCGAGCTGACCCTCTCCCACAGCACCAAAACTGAATTTGGGCACTTTGTGGGGTGCTTCACTCTCCCGAGGCACGAGAGGTGCTCCTCTCCCACGGCACCCCCGCCTGCGTGCACGCTGCCTTGCACGCTGCTTTGCACGCTGCCCACCACGGGCAGCCGTGCTGTGTCTCTGGGCTGTCCCAGCTGAGACAAGCTCCTTGTGAAAAAGCCTTGTGAAAAAGCCTGAAGAAAGTCTAGTTAAGAAAAAAGCAAAGCAGAGGGTAAAGAAAGACTCCCTCTGACTCCGGCAACACACGTGCAGATATGACAATGTAATATTATCAGTGCCAGGAGGAGCCTTATAAATCCACTGCTGAACTCTGGCCTCTTCCAGTCACTTCCATCTTCCTCTGCCCTCAGCAACAGATATTTTTGACACTTGCAATTCTCCTGGTACAGCCCATCAATCTATTTTTGTCTCCCTTTGTTCGTTCTAAGCTGCCCGAGGGATTTGGCCGAGTTAACTTGCCAAACCCTGTAAGGTGTGTAGATCTCACCGAAGCCCGGTTGCCGGTGTGGGGCAGAGACCCGGGGTCTCACCGCTGCAGCTGCCACCGTGTCACCGCTCTCCGGTGGCACCCGGCTGTGTGCAGTGTGGCAGGATCAGCCCTGCTCTGCTGGAGGTGCCAGCGGGATCGTGTCCCCTATAAAAACGCACTAATTGCATCTTTACGTTGAGATAGCGAAGAGGGTATTTTGCCCACCTGTGATGGGAACTACACTGTTCTGTCAGTCTAAAAGTCAAGATTACAGTAAGCTCAGGTGTTAACCCTGATGCTTGATCTAGTCTTTCATCCCTAGAGGGTGGATTTCTTTTTAAAACCTAAGGAGAAAAAAACCCTGATTACCATAAATCAATTTTCAGGAGCACTTGGTGCATACACGTATGCCTAGCTGTATCTGGCAAACACAAATTTCTCTTTCTGATAATCAGAAGCAAAGAATGGAGCTGGTAACACTCTTAAGGAACCTGCTTTCTGATGGTTTGTTTCAGGCACATAATAAAATGCCACTGCACATCCTGCTGGCTGCTTTTCTGCAAAATTGGCACCGGCACACGGGGAACGATCACGGAAAATCCTTCTTGGGCAAACCCTGCCCCAAGCCTGGTGGCTACTTGCGAAGGCAGAGGGCCACTCTCACTGCAAGGGGCATGGCTTAGCTGGTGGCCCACCACGTCACCATCACTGAAGGCGCACCCTCAGACACAGGATGAAAAAGTGGTAGATGCTGAGGAAGAAGAAGGTGGGTTTAGGGGGTTTCAGAGCTGGTACCCAGAGCGCCATGCCCTTACACACAGACTGATAGGCTGAGGCAGGGGTCATTCTCTGAAGGATCATACACTCACCAACTGCCAGCAGCAGGTCCCACAGCTCCGGGACAGGCACACATAATGGCCATGACTGGTTTTTTGACTGTACTAAGTGTCTAGAAAGGAAGGAGGGACCATTATAGCTCCTCTTGGAAGGGAAGAGCATGGCCCCACCTGTGCCTTGACATGAGGAGGAAGCCAAGGCACACAATGGGTTTCCACTTACAGGGAGCCCTTTTTCCCCTCTGTTTGTACTCAAAATCAGTCCAGACCAGCAACAAGGAGACATAAACCCAATAATGTCTCCAGCTATGCTGAATTCAGAGCCTGGTTGACATGGAGAGGAGACCATATGCTGGGATATGGGGCCTTTCACCCTGAGGTAACAGGTCATATTTCCAGCTCTGGCCCAGGTCACTGCTGACCACAATGATGGCCATCGAGTGCCCTGTATGAGATGAGGCAGTGGTCTTGGTTCAGCTCTCCATGAACAGGTTCACATCACACTAATTTCCATCACATTTGACACATTCTTTGACACCAATTAGTGCCGTGGCTGGAAGACTGAGCTGGACACTACAGACAGAAGGAGTCTGTAAGAACCCATTTTGAAGCTGAAGTGCTCATTTTGGGGAACAAAGACGATTGGGGATCTCTCATGACTGTGGTCTCAGCTCAGTCTTGCCTGAGGAGGAGGCACTTTCTGGTTGCTTCACATTAGAAGGTAAACTCAGCACAGAGCTCTGGGGTCTTCACCACCACCCTCACTGGACTGGTTTAGTTTTAAGGACCATCTCACTCACACTTACTATTGATGAGCATTATATTTACTTGCTTCAGACAGGTAGGAGGAAAAAAACCAACTGCTTTATGCTTCTCTCAAAGACTCTGGTGCAAGTTCCCAGAAAGCAATGGGGAGTTTACAAGCCAACAACTTCACTGCTGTGAGTTCAGAGCAGACACCCTTCCCATGAGTGGGAAAACCCCAAGAAATGATGCAGCCCAGCTCAGAGAAGTGCTGATGAAAGCCCTGCATTTGTGTATGTGCCACAGGAGAGACATATTTTAGACTGAATTGAGATAGTTCTCAAAAGTTTTGCAATGATCATCTTTTTCCCTTCTCTTGCAAAACCTAGTCTTTTAGCTATCCCAGCCTCACAGGTACAGGACATGTATTAGAGACATAAAAAATTAAAACCCTTTTAGAATTCTCTTCTTACATGTATCTTCTAATCTCTATTGTGTCAAGTCTATAAAGGCTGGGACATGCCTCAGCTACACTCTGAACTGTGTTCACTAAGACCCTGGGAATCTCTTTCTGCTTCTAATTTTGAAACATCACAAAATATCCAACAATATTTTCAGAGAGTGAAAACTCTTTGCTGATACAAGCTAGAGAATATCCTGGAGGCTATTCCTCTGAAGGAGGCTCTACCTTTAGGTGGAAATACCAGCAGGATTTCCACAGGAGTTTGAAACTGCTTAAGGACTTTGTTCATCAGAGATAGTCCTAATCACGCTGGCTACCGCAGCTCAGCGGAAGCAAGTAGCCAAAAGTTCATGGTAAATTCATGGTGATGATAATACATAATAAAGTGTGATAAGCTCCATCGTTATCATATGAATAACACCTCTGGAGCGTGCAAAGAGACACACGGATGACAGATCTTTCCTAATTATCAAAACCTTCATATTTGGCAGAATATGAGAAGATAAGGGGCCTATAAGACACATGCTGCCTGAGGGCAAACTCCACCACACAAACTAAAAGCAAGTAGATCTGTTTGACCTGGGTGAATAACCACAGCTGCTGCATGCCATTTGCTCTGATACGTTGCCATGTGGTGGTCTCCTGTGCTGCATCATCCTGCTTGGCCTTCAAAGGTGCCTGGGAAACAGGATCCCTTTGGAAAGGTGCTGTGTGAGACAGAGCCTCTGCACGTCAGGGCAGCTCATGGCCATGCTCTCCCACTGTTGCAGGCAGCAGACAGCACTGATGCTGCAAAGAGCATTCCCGAAAAGCTTCACCCCACCACAGGGTAAGGCCACTCACGTGTCAGCAGTGAAAGCCTACATGGGTGACACAGTCCATTGGTTGCTCCCCAAAAGTTTCCCCTTTCAAGTGAAGAGAGTATGGGCTATGCTGAAGCCCACACTAAATTATTTTTTATTATTATTCCTGGCATCAGTCAGCATTCACGGATTTGACAGAGTTGGAAGGGACCTCCTGAGATCATCCAGTCCAACTCTCCTGCTAAAGCAGGATTGCCCAGAGCACATCACTCAGGACTGCAGACAGGCGGGTCTTGAAAATCTCCAGAAAAGGGGATTCCACGACCTCTCTCAGCAGCCTGTTCCAGGGCTCTGTCACCCTCACCATAAAGAAGCTCTTCCTCATATTTGAGCAGAATTTCCTATGTTGCAGTTTATGCCCATTGCCCCTCATCCTATTGCTAGAAACCACTGAAAAGAGTCCTGCTCCATCATCCTTCAACCCTCACAAACCTAGATGAGGTCTCCCCTGGCTCTTTTCCCGAGGCTAGAGAGCCCCAGCATTTTGCACTTTTCTCTCTAGTGATTTGTATTCACGCTTATTCAGAGCACAGATCTACGGAGAGGCTGTTTGATCAGTGTCTGATTTCTCTGTCACCAAGGCCAGGCAACGTTCCTCTTTCGTAGTCTCATAACATGAGAAGAAATACAAATCCTCTGCTCTCCGGGAAGGGCCCTGAAGGAGGTCAGCCTGCTCCCGCCCGAGCCCGAGCCCTCCACACCTGGCTCCTGGCACTGTGTTTCAGTGAGTGACCTTCATTTCCTGCCTCTGGAATAATAAAGCCAATCTGACTAAGGAGCTGTTTGGGATTTTGGGCTTTACACGAACTCACAGCCCTGATGGACCCGGGATGGCCCGAGCCAGGTGGCACCACCACCGCAGAGTACGGGGATCAGCCAGGGGAAAGCACCCCATTTTCCCGTGTTATCATTTAAAGTAAATGTTAAATTTCTTTACCCGGGTCTTTAGTTAACCGTATTACTGTGACAAATATTTCTTCGTCTAGCATAAGTAATTAGAATTTAATCACTTTAACTGCATCTTAATTACCCCAAATGAATTGAGAGGACATTTAATAGCAAAGATTAAATTGCCTCAATGAACGATTTTTGCGACTACATCAATATTTTAACCGTGTTAGCCCTTCTCGGTGCCCTCCCCCCTCCCGGCGGCGGTGCGGGCAGCCCCCGGCCCCTGGGTGGCGCGCTCCTCGCCTCTGCCCGCACCCGCGCTGCTCCGCACCTGCGCGGCTCCGCGACGCCCTGCAACGCACCACCGCGATCCCGCACTGCTCTGTGCCGTGTCGCACCGTACCGCTCCGCACCCGCGCTGCTCCGCGTCGCTCTGCGCTGCGCTGCACTGCACCGCACCGCACCCGCGCTGCTCTGCAACCGCCCATCCGGCAAGCAACCGGCTTCTCCGCTCGTCTCCGCGCCGCTCCTCAGCTCTGCTCCGTGCCGCCTCGCCCCGCCCCGCCCTGCCCCGCCCCGCCCCCGGGGAGCGGCGGCCGCCCCGCACCGCCCCGCTCCTGCCCGTTCCCGCTTCCCTCGCTCCAATTTTTAAGCCCTCGGTCAATTCCGACAATATCTGCAAAGTGGCGAGGTACGTCTCAAATGGAGGAGCAATACGGCAGCGATGACGTACAGAAGCTCCTCCGTTTTGGGGGGCAGGTCTGCCGCGGGGGGACTGGGCGGGGGGGAGCCTGCGGGAAACCCGCCCGCACTAATTGCACCGCCGGTGCGTAACTTCTTAACGAGAGGTCTAGCGATGGAGGCGGCATTGCTGTACCTTAACAATCCCTGTAACCGTAGCAGCTTCTGCACCCCGGTCGCTCCGGAGGACCCCTTCCCCCCCCCCGTCCACCGATTTAATACTTCGGACTGTTCGAAGCAGCCGGATTCCCGCTGCTCCAGCCCAAAGTGCTGGGACCCGCCGCCGTTACGCGCTCCGCGGAACAGCAATCCATCGCCTGCTAATTGCCATCTGGGCTGGGCGGAAGATGTGACCGCTGAGACTTCCTAGCGCCGTCAAACGGGAACAAATCAAAACTGCTGTTGAGCTAATAAATTGTTCCTATAAATTACTCCTCCTGCACCATAAAACCGACTTCCTCTTCAGCGAAACGGCTTAAGGGACCTGCGTTTCCGAAGGAAGTCAGGCAGCACCGGTGGCTTCTCTGGCAGCGCGTGACTTCCCCAGGGAGCGGTGCCCGCCGAACACCGACCTGCCCGTACCCATCAGGGGCATCACGGAAGCCCCCGACACGGTGCCGTGCCGGGTCCCCGCTCGGTCCGCAGGAAAATCTCCCCTCCGTGCCCGCAGTCTTCAGGGTGAAGTCGCCAGCACTTCCAGCACTTCACCAGAAGCTTCAGAGCCGCCCTAGGTCTCCCTCAAACGAGCTCGTCCCCTGCGGGGAGGTTGCGGGGACGGGCAGAGCCCGCCCGAGGCGAGGCATGAGCTCGCTTTTGGTGCGGGTACAGGCACCCCCGCGTTCCTCCCGCCCATCCCCAAAACGTGTCCCCGAGCCGAGTCGCTCCCGCCGCCGCAGCACCCCGAGCGCACGGGCGCGGGAGGGGGACGGAGCCCGGCCCGCCCCGCAGCGCCGCAGCCCAAATCGCCGGCCGCCATTACCCGTAACCGGCGCGGCGCTGCTCCCCACCGGAGCCTGCGGCGGGTGGGGCAAACCCCCGCGGCCGGGCTCCGGGCGGCCTCAGGCCCGAAACGGCAGGGCTGGCTTCGCCTTGGCTCTCCCGGGAGCGGGACTGCCGGGGCCGGTCCGGGAGCGGGGCCGCACGGGGAGCGGGGCGGCGGCGGGAGCGGGGCCGGTCCCTACCGGCGGTCGCTGTCCGCGGTGCTGAAGCCGTTCCGGGCCGCGCCGCTCGGCCTCGCCCCTCGGTCCCCGGGGTACCGGAGGACGGAGACAGCCCGGGCACCGGCGCAGGGCACTCCCCCGCAAGGTGCCGTGGGGAGCCCGCCGCCACCGCTGCCCGGTGCAGGCAGAGTGCACGGACCGGGGGGCCGGCTCCCGCCCGCCGGCGGTCAGTAGATGGCGCAGAGCCCCCGGGAACCGAGGGCTGCGGGCGGCTCGGTGGGCCCGGCCGGTCGGGGGCGGGCGGAGGCGGCGGGCCGGGCCAGCACCGCACCAGCGGCCCGGCCTTGCGTCTCCCCGGGGTGGCCCCGGCGGTGCCCGCGGGCGGGAATGGCCGCGTTTTGAGGCCATTTCGTCCAAACGGCAGAGAGGGCGGGAGCGAGGCACAGCCACGCGGCGGGTAATTAAAACAAACAAACGAACGAGCAAACAAGCACGGGCCGAGTCGTGCTACGGGGGCGGAGGCTCGGCGGGGCCGAACCTGGCCCGGTGCGGAGGAATGCGGCTCGCCGCCGCCCGGCCCCGCTCCTCCTCCTCCCGCTGGGCAAACATTAACGAAGGACAAACGCGGGGAGCTGCGAGCGGCTGTAAATCAATCCCGCCACAAGGACACGGACGGCAAACAAGCCCGGTTCCCAGCGCCCGCCCGCCCGCTCACCGGGGGCTACGGTCGGGCACGATCGCCCCGGGGGCGGGCTGGGGGCCGCTCTGCCGCCCTGCGGCACCACACCGGCAGCCGCGGAGCGTCCCCTTCACCGCCCGGGGTGCACGGAGCCGGGCCCGCGCCCGTCCCCGCGGCGTCGGGGAGGCCCGCAGGGCGCGGAGGGGCAGTGCCGCTCCTCAGGGTGTCGGCGGTGAAGCCCCCGGTCGATGCCCTCCGCCCCCCGATGCAAATGTGTTTATGGAAAGTCCCCGCCGTGTAAATATTAAACGGGCCTTAATGAGGCAACCGGGGCCGGGGCGGCCCCGACTTTCCCCGGCGCAGGCTGGGGCGGGCGGCGGGGCGAGAGGAGCAACCGGCGTTCATTAGAATTCATATTTAATGTGGAAAACGCTCTGATTACCGTATCGATTTCTTTACAGTTAATTTGGCGAGAATCTCTCGCCGGCTTCCCATGGTTTCAGCTTAGCCGGGATTCACATCGGGAGGGAGAAAGAAGAAGAGGAGGGAAGAAAAAGAGATGCGACTATGAAAAATAACGGTGAAGCGACAGGCAAACGCCCAGCAACTCCGGAGGGACGTGCCGCCTTCCGCGCCCGCGCCCCGCCGTTACCCCGCGGTTACCCCACGGCCCCCGTTCCCCTCTCCCGGTTCCCGCCACCCTGGATGGTCTCGGGAATCCCGACCGGGAATTCTGACCGGGGAGCCGCCGCGGTGGGGACCCTCTGGGACCATCTCGCTTAGAGGCTGTGCCCTCCTGCAGTAGATCCAGGGGAGCCCTCGGGGTCCCTTGTAACACCCTTCGCCCTTTCCCGCAAGGTTTCTTTGCCCCGTTTCTCTCTCGGGCGCTTCCTTCCCGCCCCGGTGGGGCCGGCGAGCGGCCGTCAGGCAGAGGCGTTTCTAATAACAAACGGCTCGAAGCAGATTATTTTTGTTTTCCTGAACAAGACGAATAGGTTTTTGCCTTCTTTATCCCTTCCTCTTACACCTCTTCCCCCCTACGCAAATGACCTGAAATAAATTCAGCCTTAAATCCCAGCAGGCTGCAGAAGGGCTGTACGTTTTCTTTGAATAGTATTTATTTTGTCAGTATCCCTTCGCTGCCCTTCCAAATGTCAGCAAAGGCGGGGGGAGGGAACACTAACTAACGGAGAACCGGCCGAATAGATAAATATTCAGTGACAGAGGGGGAGAGAAAGGGGGACAGACAAAGGGAAAGAGAACAGAGAGGCGAAGGAAGATGGGATGAATAAAATGGAGGCTGGAAGAGGTCAGCCTTGCAATTAGCAGTTCTGCTTACATTTCAAGAGACAGCCCAGGAAGTGTCAAGACCTCAATCCTGCGTCCATGTAACTAGCAATTTTTCCTCTATTTGCCGGAGCTTCTGTAATCTGGGAGGAAGGAATCCCCCAGGGACGGCTGGAAGGGGCAAATATTCGAGATAAAGTGCCGGGCAAAAGCGTGAGGCCTAAAATAAGACGGGTCCGTTCCCCCCACATTCTCCTCACCCCCCGCCGCCTCCCGGCCGCTGCCTGCGGGAAATCAGAACGGGAAGAAACGGAGGAGGTGGCGGGGGCTCCGCTCCGGGCATTTATCTCACCGATAATTCTCTAAACGCCGGGCAGTGAGTTATAATTGGGAGGCGAAATTTAATTTGCGTCGGCTGGAGTAATTTACGGTATTTCGAATTGATGTTCGTACATCGATAACCAGCCGGGGCGGATCCCTGCCGCTCGGCGAGATCCCCGCACGTCTAAAACCCGCGCAAAACGACGCGGGCGGGCGCTGCGGTCACAGCAGAGCGCGGGCCGGGCAGAGCGCGCGGAGGGGCGCGCTACCTGCGCGCGGCGGGGCGGGGCGGGGAGGCCCCCCCCTCCCTCATTGGCTGGGACGCAGCAATATGCAAATGAACACGTGCTGCGGGAGCACGGGCAGCGGTGGGCGAAGTCCCGCCGGACCCCCGCACTGCCCGCACCGGCCCGGCTGCGGGAGACGCAGGGACACGCTCGGGCGGCCCCGCTCCCCGCCTTCCAAAACACCACCCCCACCCCCCCCGACACTGCCCTTCGCCGGGGCCGCGAGCCCAGTTTGGCCCCGTTTCTGTACGGTGCTGGCTTTCGGGATTCATCAGAAAGGGAAGGCGGAATAATGAGGCTTTGTCTCTCTAACGGGATTACCGGGATCCGTTTATGCGACGTGGCCGGAGGAAGGGGCGGTGTGGGGCCAAGAAGCGAACAATGGGTCACTGCGGACCCGGCAGCTGGGCAGAGCGCGGCCGTCCCCCGGCGGAGCGGCCGCCTCCCCGCCGCCCAGCCCCGCAACCCCGAGCTTCCCGGCCGGCAGCGCCAGGGAGGGGATGCCCGCAGACTCCGAAGCGAGGGGTTGTTTCCAGTATCGATCTATGCAAATGAGTGGAGATTCAGGTCGACCGAATTGTCGTAAAAACACACTCCAAATCGAAGACGGTTCGCCTTAGCGATCGTTACGGGGATATTGGAAACACAAACTCCATCTTCCTCTCCTGGGGACCACCACCAAGACGCGGGGTTTCTCCTGGTGGGGCGGTTGCTGAGGAAGGGAAGGCGGAAAGGGCATGTTCTGAGAGCTCAGACCTTTGAAACTGACTCCGCAGGAGTGGAACCAAAGAGCACAACGTCCTCCCGCCGGCGGGTACCGCAGGGCCGGCTCCAACGGGGAGCCGCGGGCCCTCCCTACCACCGCTTTGGGCTTCCGAAACGAGGAGATCGGTTGAAACCGGGCAGAGAGCACGGCGGTGCCCCAGCCGGGTCCCCGCACTGTCGTGAAGCCGTTCCCAATTCCCGCCGCCGCGGTAGAGCAACGCGCGGGGCCGTTCCTGCATCGGGAAGGCGAGAGATTTGGCCCTTCCCATATTTTTGCCCGTGAAACGGATCAGTGACCCCGGCTCCAACTCGGATTGACTGTCTCGCGTTCTCCAGGGACAAATTAATGGAGACCTATCACTTAATTAACAAACCCTCACTCGCGGCATATTAAACCCGCGCTCTGCGCTGGGAGCACAGGCCGGGGGATTCGGGGAAAGGGGGGGGGTGGGAACAACGGCGGAGAACGGGGACCGAACGGGACGACAATCTCCGAGCAGACAATACGGGAGCCGCGACACGGACCGCATCTCTCACGCACAGGCATCCACGCGAAATTGGAACTCCACGGCCTAACGAAAATGACAACCGTTTAAAAAAAGATCTAATCGCGACCAGTTAAAAAAAGAGAAATAAAATAAAATTTAAAAAATCTAACGATTTTAGAGAACAGCATTTCTCAGCCACCACTCACATGTCGGGTTTTGGGTTTTTTTTTTGGGGGGGGGGGGGGGGGAAATAAAAAAAAGCTCTATCCCAGCAGACCTAACCCAACCCGAGCGGGACGCGGAGCTAACACCGGCCCCGGACCCCGCCGGGCGCTGCGACCGTTCCCGGGGCCGCCGCCACCAGCACAAAGCAAACGCACCGACTCCTCTCGGCGCATTACCGAGGCTTCCCCAGCAACCCCTCCGTGGGCCGTACCGGGCAGTACTGGTCCCGGCCGTGCGGTGCGGGGGTGCCCCCGCACCGCACGGCCGGGACCGGTACTGCTCGGGGCCCCCCGCCTGGAATAACGGGGAAAACGGGGTCGCCGCAGTGCGCAGCCCGAGCCCCCCGGCTCGGCTTTGTCTGGCAGCCCTAAGCACGGCCGGTGCCGGTGCACGGAACCCGGAGAGGAGAGAAACGGAACATCGGAGGGGTGGGGGTGGGAAACCGGGGCTGCTCTTCAGGGGCAGGCAGGGACCGGGGCGGCCTGCCCAGGCCCCGCGGGGAGGGGGGGGGGTGTCCCAGCCCCGCCGCCGTGCCCCGACCGCCCCGCGGCGGGCTCACCTGCCAGCCGCAGAGCAGACATCCGCTGAAATTCCGGCTCCTGGAGCCACTTCCACATCCTGCGGAAGGTCTCCCGGCCGGATTTGAGCTTGCTCCAGGGCTTGGGGTTCCTCAGCAGGTCTGAGAGGGTCCCTTGAGAGCGGCACAGCACCCTCTGGGCGAAGATAGCCTGGGGGATGCTGTACCGCTTGAGCTCGGTGGTGATCCTCTGAGCTACTTCTTTGGTATTGATTTCTTCCATTTGCCCTGAATTACTTCCACTGTTGACCTGCGAACCAGTTACGGAAGGGTTTTGCTCCCTGGCAGAGCCCAGGATCTGCCCGTGGCTCTGGGCATTCAGGTGGGCATGGGGGTGGTGTGGGATCCCGTTGATAGGCACCATGCCAGCGGAGGTGGGGGTGAGGTGTTGGTCGCCATGCCTGGCTAACATGGCAGGGTGGTGGGCTTCAAATCCGTTTGGGGTGAGCATTTTCTCGGCGGGCATGGTGGCACTAGGGTGAGCGTAGTGGGGCAGCCCTTGCTGGGAGTTGTGGATGCTCCCCAGGCCCGATCCGGACAACGGAGAGAGGCTTTGCCCCATGCCGGTAACATCCTTATGGTAGGGGGTGTAGAGATTGTTCATAGACGCCAGACCCCTCTCGTCCCGCATGAGCGTGAAGCTGCCGCTCACGTTGCCCGGTATCCGCTGGTGGGGGTGGTGGTGGTGGTGATGGTGGTGGTGGTGGTGAGGGAACTTGTCCGAGACCGTCGAGATGGGAGGTAGAGGCTGCAGAGGGGTTAACGTGGTGTAGGTACTGCTCATGCTCATGCCGGGGGGTGTCTCGCAGGCCATGGTCATGGTGGGGTGCAGGGGACCCGTCAGCGCGTGGTCGGGCGGCCGGTGGTGGTGGTGGTAGTCGCCGCCGTCGAGGATGGACGCCATGCCCATGGAGCGCGGGTGGGCGGGCAGGTGGCTGCCGCGGTGGGCCACCGCGCTCCGGTGGTGGGGGCTGCCGCTCATCAGGTCGGCGGCGGCGGGCACCGGCTCATGGCTCACCCCGTGCAGATCGCCGATGTTCTCCATCGCCAGCTGCGCGTTCATCCTCGGCCGTGCGGGAGGCTGGACCGCACATCTATCTGGTGGGCGGCGGGGCGTCCCGGAGCTCTTCGCGGCGGCCGTGGGCCGGTTCCTCCCGCGGGCGGGCGGCTGCGGGCTGGTAGCGGTGCTGCCGGGCTGGTGGCTTTTCCCTTTCTTTCTTTCTTTTTTTTTTTTTTTTT